>JAQGAK010001904.1:0-25281 GCA_034696945.1 Lipothrix lubbocki
TTTCTGAATTTATTTCTGAATTTATTTCTGAATTTATTTCTGAATTTATTTCTGAATTTATTTCTGAATTTATTTCTGAAATCATTTCTGAATTTATTTCTGAATTTATTTCTGAATTTATTTTTAACCTTTCTTCTTAAATACTTTTTAAACTTTCTCCTAAAATATTTTCTGAATTTTTTAGATTTATCTCACCACCAAAAATTTTCCCTTGCAACAAACCCATTATGACCTCCCGAATAAAAACCCTGAGAGTCCCATCCCTCCCACTAATGTCTTTACAGCTATTTTACACATCTTTATACAACCGTTTTCACATCTTTATGACGGCGAATTCTGGGGAAGTCTCATCGTTATTGCGCAATTTGTTGCAAGGAATTCCTGCACTTTCTATACAAAAATGGTAAAATGATAAAAGGGAAAATCGGGGAAAATAGGGCAAAAGTAGGGGAAAATACAAGTATAAGAGAAACGAATAGAAGACACTAAGAGAATACACCCAAAAATGGAATAAGATAAGAAAAATCCTGCTTAATAATATTCGAAATCAAAGATAAGGAGATGACACTACTATATGGGGATGTTTTAAGCTGTCGGAGCCTTTGCTCCGTTGCCAAATTGGCAAATGGATATGAAATTTTACATTGATTTTCCCATTGCACTTGTGACATTTGTGAATGCAGAATGGCTTGTCCAAAGCTCTCGTTGGGTTCGTTAAAGCTTGACAATTGGTTTGATAATAGGGAATGTTATGGGATGCGGGAGAGAGCTGGTCGCAGTATATTTAACTGTAATCTACTTTCACTGACTTCCCCAACTCACACGACTCTCCCGCGCGGATGATGGCGGGGTGTTCGCATGTATACGTCGTCGTGCCGTGTTCATCTTGTTTTATTAAGACATTTTGCTGTAGGAGACCATTTGCGACTTTTATCGCCACTGTTATTTATACCGTTGTAAAGGAAATGACGCTCTCCAGGGCTTCTTCCAGGCCCTTTTCACACTTAAATTCCAACCTCACTCCTGCAGCTCTACGGCCGACTATACACAAATGGCAAGTGTCTTTGCATCTAATCATCAAATGTCCTTGGCCATGTTTACATTCCTCGGAACAATTCCACTCTCTTGTCATTCCCAAGACTTGATGCTCCACGGGCTTTTATATCGCTTTCCTGCATGCCCAATATTTTTGGGGGCGAAGGATTAATTTTTTCTGTATTTCATTCCGCCTTCATTTCAAGCTAATAAATGTTTATTCGGTGTTAATAACCATTTTATTACAAGAGAATCTTAAATTTAATAATAATTTTTTCTGAAAACTTATGTATTTTGGATGATTTTTTGTAAAAAATGTTGTATTTTAGATGATTTTTGTGTAGAAAATCTTGTAATGTTGATGATTTAGTGTAGAAAGTCTTGTATTTTTGATAATTTTGTGTAGAAAATCTTCTATTTTTGATAATTTTTTGCAGGAAATCTTGTATTTTTGGTGATTTTTTGTAGACAAACTTGTATTTTTGATGATTTTGTGTAAAAAGCTTGTATTTTTGATGATTCTGTGTTGAAAGTCTTGTATTTTTGATGATTTTGCGTAGAAAATCTTGTATTTTTGATGATTTTGTATAAAAAATCCTGTAATTTTGATGATTTTGTGTAGAAAATCTTGAATTTTTGACGATTTTGCGTAGAAAATCTTGTATTTTTGATGATTTTGTGCAGGAAATCTTGTATTTTAGACCTATTTTGGAAACGAAGTTAAAATAAGTGCAAAATTATTTCTTTGAAAAATATAGCGGATCTAGACATGAAAGTTTGGAGAAAGTTTTGATTAAAACTTTCACCAACTTTCTCCGATTTTTCCTAAAATATTTATTTTCAACTTTTTTGTATATTTTTATTTTACTCTTTCCTTGATTTTGCTATACCCAAATCATTTTGACTTTCTCCTTGCTTACTTTTCTCTACTTGGCCCGCTTGCTTTTCCTTTAATAATTATAATTAATATTAATTATTTAAATTATTTCATTTGAATTTCAATTTTGTGGTTGCTTCCCTTTTGCATTTTCTTATTTCTTTTATTTACTCTTGATATTTGGTACTTTCTTTTAAATTGTCCAAAATTTTATCCCATAGTTCCCCTATTTATCTTAACTGCTTTCTCCAAAATATTGTAATTAAAATTTTTCAAAAGCCATTTAAATTCGGCATAGTGCAATTGGTTGAACTCGGCGTGGGAAAAGCAAAATGTATTTCTATAGAAGGCACTTAAAGCTTCTGTGAGGAATATTTCATTGAGTTTGAAGCTATTTGACTCTTGTAACCTTATAGGAGATGATTGTTTTATTCAAATTTGTGAGTGTAAAATGAGAGGAGCTGAGATGATGACAAATTTAATGCAGGACAGTTAAGTAGGGAACAATGGATTCCAAAGCTTTTGTCTTTTGAAAATCGGACGCAAAGAGAACTTTGCATTCCAGAGACCCCACGCTTATAAATGACGATTTTCCTGGCTGCTTTTCGGGTTTCTCTCCCTGCGATTATTATAATTTCCCTGTATAGTTCCCGTTTCTGGTTTCGCCATAAGCTTATGGGTTTCTCCTTTGGAATACTTTGGGGTTTGTGAAATCGTGGATTCGGGCCGCCGTGTGGATTTTGTTTTCCTTTTGCGAAGCTCATCGTAGTCGTTTCCTACATCCGGGGAATGGAAGGGAAATGTGGAATGTTTTGGGATTGTGTGTGTGTCTGTGTCTTTGCAACGGGGGGAAAGCCCATGAGAGGAAACAATGGCATGAACAATAATAGAGCGGTGCATGCATGGAAAAACCGGGAACAACTGGAAAGTCGAGCTGGGGAAGCTTTTGGTCTAAAAGCCAAACTCTCTCACTCCTCTTAAAGCTCTCTCATATGTCTGACCCTGCTGGGCAAATCCCATTGATGGATCCAGTCAGAACAATACGATCGCTTGGGACGGGACGGGTAAATTATTGATGCAGTTACTATTTCTGTCATTGTGAAATTTGGGCGGTGGGAAAATCTCACATTATTTCAATTGCTCAAATGTTAATGGGGGAGATTTAATTTTTCCCAACAACTAGGTAGTTCGTTTTTATTTTCGGTGAAAACTAATTCTCTTAATTTAGAATTTGCTGGTCTAGATTAAATTTGAGGATTTTATTTATTCTAGAATTTTTAATTATTTTTTTCTAAACGGAGAAAGTACAAATTTATTTTAATTTTTTATATTTGGCATTTTCATCAGCTTTTCATAGTGAATTTTCTGCAAAATACAATGGAGAATAAAGAAATTTCTCCAAAATTAAATTGTGAATTTTGTGTAAAATACATTTGTGAATTTTCTCCAGAATTTAGTTGTAAATTTTTTCCAGAGTTTATTTGTGAATTTTCTCCAGAAGTTAGCTTTGAATTTTCTCCAAAATCCATTTGTGAAATTTTATCCAAAATTTAGTTGTGAATTTTCTCCAGAATTTAGCTTTGAATTTTCTCCAGAATTTAGCTTTTAATTTTCTCCAAAATTTAGTTGCGAATTTTCCCCAGAATTTAGTTGTGAATTTTCTCCAAAATTTAGCTTTGAATTTTCTCCAGAAGTTAGCTTTGCATTTTCTCCAAAATCCATTTGTGAAATTTTCTCCAAAATTTAGTTGTGAATTTTCTCCAAAGTTTAGTTGTGAATTTTCTCCGGAATTTAGCTTTGAATTTTCTCCAAAATTTAGCTTTTAATTTTCTCCAGAATTTAGCTTTGAATTTTCTCCAGAATTTAGCTTTGAATTTTCTCCAGAATTTAGCTTTTAATTTTCTCCAGAATTTAGCTTTTAATTTTCTCCAAAATTTAGTTGCGAATTATCCCCAGAATTTAGTTGTGAATTTTCTCCAAAATTTAGCTTTGAATTTTCCCCAGAATTTAGTTGTGAATTTTCTCCAAAATTTAGCTTTGAATTTTCTCCAGAATTTAGCTTTTAATTTTCTCCAAAATTTAGTTGTGAATTTTCTCCAAAATTTAGTTGTCAATTCTCTCTAGAATTCAGATAGTAATTTTTCCCTAAATATAGTTTTGAATTATATCCAGAATTGTTTTGAAATTTCCATAAAATTTGTCTCCCTTAAATATCTTGGAAATTCGTTTGAGTTTGACTCTAAATTTACACCAGAAAAATAATTTAATTATAATCTTTCCAGCTTTTTGTTCAGTTTCTTTTCAGAAATTTCATCAAAATTTCGTTGAGTATTTTTCTCAACTTAATCGAAAATTTCCTAGAAAAAGTCCCCAAAAAACAAAAAACTTGAACAACAAACAAAAATAATTGCCTGCCATTTCCGCAATAATTACTACTTTCGGGTGGTGGTGAAGCCACAGAAGGAAATTGGCAAGATGAATTGTGCGGGGGATTAAGGCACGTAGGCTTCCACAAATGAAAATTCTGAAGCCTGAAAGATGGATAGGGCGGGATTAGGTGGAGGGAGCTGTTGATGCATGGAAAGGAGAAAAGAGGAGTGAAAATAGTGGAGGAAAAAATGTGTTATAATTTTCGATGGAGAAAGTGTGCTTATACATATACGATATACATAGTCGGGATATACGAAGGAAAGCCAGGCTGAGGGAAAGAGCGAGGGAGGGAGAAAAAGGAATTCAAAATAAAAGAAGTAATGAGTCTTATGAGAAGCTTTGCAATGTTGGAAAATAGATAAGGGGAAAGACAAGCTCACAACTAATTTCCATCCCGATTGCTTTATATTTTGCCCCTTTTGCGGCTTAAGCTTCTATAGTTTTTTTTTCATTTTTTTCGCTTTTTAAAATCTTCTTGTGGAGTATGGTGAAGCGACGAGAGTGAGAATTTCTACGCAAGTTTTTTCGGCATACATTAGAGAGCAGATTTTTCATTATTCTTTTTTATTATTGCCTCCCCTCTCCTCCACCGGCATTCTTATCTCTGCCTGCTTTGCATTTTCTCTAATTTTTCCACCTCTCAATTTAAAACTTTGTGGCTTTTCTCTTTTGGTTCTCCATTCTCCACCACTTTCCGCTACACCATTTGCTTTTAGCACGAGGGAAATTTATTTTCTCTTTGTTCTCGCTTACGGTACTTTTTGCAATTAATTATAAAATTTTAAAATTCTAAATTTTATTGCTTCGTTATTTGCAAAACTTTTCCCAGTATTTAGCCACCAGGTTTCAAAGGAATATTCTAGAAATTCCTTTAATAAATTCTTTTTCAAGGTTTATATTCAGAATTTTCCATATTATATTATAAAGAATTTTTCCGACCAGAATATTCTCCAGTACTTTTCTCAGAACTGTTTTAAGAATTATATAACGAATTTTCCCCAGAATTATTTTTTCTATTTTTTCTAAAATTGTTTTGTGAATTTTTTTCATAATTGTGTTCTAAATTTTCTGCAGAATTGTTTTCTAAATTTTCTGCAGAATTGTTTTCTAAATTTTTTGCAGAATTGTTTTCTAAATTTTCTCCAGAATTGTTTTCTAAATTTTCTCCAGAATTGTTTTCTGAATTTTCTCCAGAATTTATTTCTGAATTTTCTCCAAAATTGTTTTCAAAATTTTCTCCAGAATTTATTTCTGAATTTTCTCCAGAATTTATTTCTGAATTTTCTCCAGAATTGTTTTCTAAATTTTCTCAGAATTTATTTCTGAATTTTCTCCAGAATTGTTTTCTAAATTTTCTCTAGAATTGTTTTCTAAATTTTCTCCAGAATTGTTTTGTAAATTTTCTCCAGAATTTTTTTCCAAATTTTCTCCAGAATTGTTTTCCAAATTTTTTATTGAACTGTTTTCTAAATTTTATCCTAAATTGTTTTCAACAGTTACATATTCACGAAGACAAATAAGAACCCAGTACTGAATGAAAAAATCTCGAAAGTATTTTGTGAAAACACTTGTAGCAATTTTCACACAAATTTTAAATAAAAATCCCCAGAAAGTATCGGATGTGGAATAAAGATTTGTGCTGGGAAAGCCGCAAAGTAATAGATTTCGTTCAGGAAGAATCCTGAGTATCATTTTTCGTAGTGACGGGAGAGCATTGCATCGGTGTGGCTTTGTATCTTCTTTATAGCAATAGCGGGAGTCGTGGCAGTTGCAGGAGCGTCGGGGATATAAAAGAAATTTCTACGATTGTACACACATTGGATGTAAGACAGAGAATACACTAGCTCATGTATTCCGTATCCCAACATCGATGTGTGTATAAAAATGTGTAATATAAAAAGATAAACTGGGGGATATTCGGTTCAACTGCGCGTAACAGGACTAGGGTTACATATATTAGAAGCTAAGCTACTGGGACGAGGCGAGTTGGTGGCTGTGTTTGAGACGGGGAGGGAGGCACATCGGTAGTCTTCGAAATGCTTCCCTAGGGATGAAATGTGATCAAAGGAAGGAGAACAAGGAACAACAACGGCATGAATTGTCTTTTTTGTATCAATGTCAAATACAAGTAAATCCTCTTATGTGTGTCTCATTGCTTCTTTCCCGGAGATTGCATCAAAAACTGCTGGGGATTCCGTTTTTTTCCTCGACGATGCGATTTTTTCTGTTCATCGGCAACTCTTTTACTTGTTGTTTTTGTTTGGTTTTGTTTTGTTTTGCTCTTGCCTTTGTTTTCGTTTTCGTGGCGAGGCGATGCAAACTTTTCAGGCCATGGGGCTTTCTTCGGGAAAGATGAGATTTCTTTCGGAATTTATTTCCAGAATTGTTACGAATTTTTCCAATCGATGCAAATTGCTTTTCGATGCAGTTTTCCTTTCTCCATTACAATTTTAAAAAGATTTGTTCGGGTGCACAAATTTGCTTTAATGCAATACATTTTTGTACCGATGCAAATTACTTATTTTCCGATGCCAACAAGTTTTCCGATGCAAAAACAGCATTTTTTGATGCAAAAACATCATTTTTTGATGCAAAACAATCATTTTCCGATTCAAAAACAACATTTGTGATGCAAAACAATCATTTTTCGATGCAAAAAAACATTTTCCGATGCAAAAACAACATTTTTGATGCAAAACAGTTATTTATCGATGCAAAAACATCATTTTTCGATGCAAAACAATCATTTTTCGATGCGCAAATAAAGATTTTATAAGAAAAAGAAAACGAAATAAAACCGGTTGATGATAAATCCATTTGGATTTTTGCAATAATCCTGGAAGAAGTGAAAGCGACGATGTTAATGAATGATGAAAGGTTGGAACAAGTGAAAATCCTTACTTGACAGATTAAATATGTAGGACTTGGAGGGAATGCCGCCTTATTATGATGATAGACATTAGTTACAGGACAGAAGGATGGCCGGAAAGCCACGCTGTCACCCGCGTCCCTTTCGAAACATGTTCGAACAATTTCCGCTAGTCACGGAATCTAATGTCATTCCCTCCCTGCGTGCGGGGATATGTGGAGACCCGAGTAATTTCATGTCTTTAGACTTTCTCTCTGTACTTTATAAACGTACGTACATAAGGATACATACATATGCATACAAATGCGCACTATTAAGAAGACACATTTAATGTGAAAGCCTCAACGAACTTACAAGTGCCTCTACAAATTACGTGTTCACGCTGTCCAGAAATTCCACTTGGGAGTTTTGTCTATACTTTCTTTTGTCGATCCCCTGGTCAGTGTGGAAATTTTAGCTAGAGATTATTTAATGCTGAATGTGGATTTGGTATCTTCATTTCTCAATTCATACTATTTATTTACATTTAAAATGGTTTTGACTATTTAAAAAAATCATTCAAAATATTTTTTAGTCAAAAATTAAAACGATTTAAAAATGTTCAAAAAAAGAAAATTCAGAACTTTCCCCGCATGCACGAAATATATGGACGCTATTATCCAACAAAAAAATGAGGTAGAAAAAATGCAAAAAGGAACAGCTGTGCTCGCTTTCACTTTCCTCTCTCGGCCTGCACTCTCAGTGCCTTTCACTTTTGTTTGGTAAAAAATATTTTCAATTTTCAGTCCGACGTTTTCAATTTTTCCCACTCCTTCCCCTTCCTACGTTTCCTTTTATTATTGTTGCCCTGTTTGAAAAAATGGAGAAGTGGGAAGAGAAAATATGCCGAGAGAGTTACTTCCTGAATGGGTTTGGATTTGTGTGGTCGCGGGGCACGGTGGGACACCAAATGTCACGGCGTCATGCTTTCTGTATAATTTTTCATGCTTTTTTATGACTTCTCTGGGCTTTCTCCATGGTATTTTACGCTTTCTCTGTAAATTTTACAATTTCTCGGTGGATTTTCATATTTTTACCATTATTGTTTGGATCTCGGCAAACAGTTGTATACTTTCTCTAAGAAATTTTTGTTCGCAATATAATTTGTGTGTACTTTCTCTTTGCTATCTCTGAATTTTCTCTTGCTTTCTCTGATTTTTCACTTGATTTCCCTGAATTTTTTCTTGCTTTCTCTGAATTTTCTCTTGCTTTCTCTGCATTTTCTTTTGCTTTCTCTGAATGTTCTCTTGCTTTCTCTGAATTTTCTCCTGCTTTCTCTCCTTTTATTCTATTGAATTATACTTACAATCTTTACACTTTATCTTGTTTTTACTGAAATTTCTATTGCTTTCTCTGCAATTAATTATTTCGAATTTTGAAAAAGTAGTGTTGCTTTTAAATTTTCCGCTCGCATGATTATAGTGGTGAAAAATAAATATATGGAGAAGAAGAAATCAACAAACACTGTAGAGTATATACAGAAAATCGTTGCAAATGTTAAAAAAATGTTGGGAGCTAAAAGAAAAAACACTTTCACCTGCCTTTCCTTGTCTAGTAAAATCTTGAAGGTTGATAAATGTGAGCGCTGGAGTTTTCGGTGAATGTTCTCCCCTTCGCATTTCTGGAATACGCAGTGAAAGCTTTGTTTTCCGCTAAGTTCCTGCTTTTTTATATTTTCTTGAATAAAAAGAATTCTCTTCGGAATATTCTTTCCTTTATATATTTACGCCGGGGAAGTCAAAGATTTCTGACAGAATTGGCGTTTTGATGAATGGACTATTACTATCGATTTTCTCCGGGAGTGCTCAGGATTTTCTGAGGTGAAAGCTTTTGATCGCTGGGGTTGTTGTGGATACTTTTAGGTGTTGATGTCGAAATAAGTTGTTCGCTTTTATGGTCGGGCTTTACGAGAGTGAGAATTTTTGAGATGGAATTTTCTGGAATTAATGATTGAGTCCCACTACTGTTTTGATGAGGATTTTGCGCTAATTTTTTCGATTTTTTGTCTCATCTATGTAAAACTTGCATTAGAATGTTGTTGGTCATATGTATAAGCATAGTTTCATAAGAATATATGCATGTACATACTCCCATAAAAACACATGCAAAACTATATTTGCATAGAAGCACATTCAAGTACATACTCCCATACAAACACATGCTAATACATACTTCCATGTAAACACATGCAAATACATACTCCCATATAAACACATGCTAATACATACTCCCATATAAACACATGCTAATGCATACTTCCATGTAAACACATACAAGTTCATACTCCCATATAAACACATGCTAATACATACTCCCATATAAACACATGCTAATGCATATACTTCCATGTAAACACATACAAGTTCATAATCCCATATAAACACATGCTAATACATACTTCCATATAAACACATGCAAATACATACTTCCATGTAAACACATGCTAATACATACTTCCATGTAAACACATGCTAATACATACTCCCATATAAACACATGCTAATACATACTCCCATATAAACACATGCAAATGCGTACGTAAATATGGAGATACATGCAAAACACACATATACATATCAGGACATGTAATATACATACGGATGTACAAATGCATGTGAAACGCAAATGGACAAAACGCTTTCCCCATACAAAAAAGAGGAGAAAGTGGCTCAAGAAGTAAAAAAAAATATAGGCGGTAACCTTTGAAATGTTTATGCCCCACGGGGAATGCGAATGCTCTCGTCAGATTTATACACACTAACAGCTGTTATTACCCTGGAAGATAAAAAAGAGAGAAGGGGAGTCAAGATGATAATACTGGAGGAGATAAGTAAAAGTGAGATTTAGGAGATGCATGACTGAGTGGGCTTTGCATAGGGAAAGCACCATAAAATCCGGGTTAGCAAAATTACTTGTGCTAAGGCCCGCGATGTAAAACTCCCACATACGAAGAGGTCTCTTCCCTAAAGTATACCTCATTTACTTTGACATCTCTCTGGAGTCGAGCCCCGCTTGAATTTTCCCAAATTTCCCATGTTTCTTTATGCTTTCTTAACTTTCTGGCCCAACTTTCACTTCCGCATGCTGCAATTTCTTTTGCCCTTAACATTGCAGTCAAAGTCGTGAGATTCATTTTAAATACATTTGTACCACTGCAGTTGCGAGGCTCGTCGGGACATCAATCTCGGCACCCGTTTTTCATTTTCCCGGGTAATTCTGGTGGAATTCGAATTTTTTTAAATGACCATTTTAGATGAGAAATCACTAATAAATTTTGTAAAAAATTTAATATAGAAATAAAAATGTACATGATTTACTAAGCAAAATGCAAAACTGTATTTATTTCCGATGCAAAAATCAAAACTGCATTTATTTCCGATGCACAAATTAAATCTACATGAATTTCCGATGCGAAATATTAAATATATAAGTTTCCGATGCAAATAGTAAAATCTGTATAAATTTCCGGTGCAAAAAAAATCTGTATGAATTTCCGATGCAAAAAATAAAACCTGTATGAATTTCCGATGCCAAAAATAAAATCTGTATGAATTTTCGATGCAAAAATCAAAATCTGTATGAATTTCTGATGTAAAAATATAATTTACATAAACTTCAAATGCAAAAGGAAGGAAACTATTTTCGAAAAAATTCTGTAAACAAAGTATCACCGCGGAATAAAAGCTCGGAAAGGAATTTAAAAGCCCGCCACCTCCGTTCTTCTTGGAATTTTCTATAGCCGAAGGAAGTTTGGTGTGGGACATTAGGAGGAGGAAAAAAGGGAAAGTGAGCCCGGACTCCGACTGGAAGGCGAAGGGCGGGAGTAGTTGATGTTCGTACCTCCTAGCAGAGAAAACGTTGTGAGTCCGGACGGAGATGCATTTGAGCAAAATTTTATCATATTTTATACAAAAGGGTGGTTTTATTGACAATGGGACGGTAATAGTCCATATGTGTGTGTGTAAAAGGCCCGGGCGTTGGGACAAAGCGGAGGAGAGGAAGGAATTTTTCTCCAGCCCATATTTTATACTTCTTTCATAATTTCGAGGCGAAATGACCGTCATCTTTTCCTTCTTTCTCCCTCTTTCCCCAAAAAATATCACCGACACTCTCCTTCCGTCTCCCCCTGCGCTCCCATCAGATTTCTCTAAAAATACATTAAAGCACATATGTGACAAAGGGACCGAATTCGGACGAAAAGCCTCAGTTTTCTACGCTTCCCACCATTTTTTCACGCTTTCCGCCATGATTTTCTCGCATTTCACCATGATTTTCAAGCTTTTCACCATGATTTTCTCGCTTTTCACCATGATTTTCAAGCTTTTCGCCATCTTTTCCTTAGCTGGAGCGCGAGTTTTTAATTTTGAAATTAAATTCTAATTTTCTCCGAAAAAATGTCTAAATTTGTAGAAAAATTAGTAAAGATTGTAAATAATAATTTTCAAAATTCACCAATAAAATATATAATTTTATTCAATAATTTAAAAAGGTAAAATTAATATAAGATTTATATTTGCACAAAATGAATTTCCATAATTAATTCACAAGAGGGGAAAATTAGTACAATTTTCTCCCGTGTGACTGAAATGTCAATTTAGCTAGCACAAGCGCCATGATAATTTAATTTAAATAGCTGTCCGAAAATGAATTCACATGTGTGTGGATGACTATAATAATAATAATAAAATAGTGACCTCATTCCCAAATCCCGCGCCCCTCCTCCCTCGTTTGACATGATTAAATTTGCGGTCGTTTAATTGATTTAGCCCGCATTCCCTCGATTTTGCGGGGCGTGCTTATTAGAACTTTAGTGACTTTATCGATTTGGCTTTTCGTACATTGTTTTAGCGGCAGATTCGAAAACTGGATGACAAAAAGAAATTAAAAAGCGAGATATTACTAAAAAGGTTTAAAAGGCATAGGAGGCTTTTAAAGGATACTTCCATGAATAGGGAATACAATGTACACATAAACAGTGTAAACAAAGTGAATGTGAATTATTGTATATCTGCTCTTTAAATAATAAACTGAGGAGAAAAGTGTGTCAGTTTATCCAGCAATTCAATGTCCACTGGGCTGTAAAATGCTCTCGGAGCTGGATTTCCCGGTGAAAGGAGCGGGCTTGGAAGCTCCGGAGAAGTGGAACCATAAGGTTAGTCCAGGACGTTGGCACAAAAGGTGGGCAGGAATGAGGGTCTTGGGATAAAATCAAGGGTAATCAACCCAATGGATGCTGGTGAATGACGAGGACGCGGAAATCTGTTTACTCAAACTCTAGCCGAGTCATGTTTTTCAAAGGTGCGGTGCATTATCGGTCCTCCGTTATTATGGGAAAATCTCTTCAAGAGTCGTTAACTGTCTTTGATGCGCTTTATTTTATACGCGCCCTAATGGACACGTATAAACACATGCATATACATACATACTTCCGTCTAAACACATGGGCTATCTTAGTCTCATATAAACACATGCTTATTCATACTACCATATAAACACATGCATGTACATACTCCCATATAAACACATACATGTACATACTCCCTTATAAACACATACTTAATCATACGTCCATATAAACATACACAAAACAATACTGCTATATAACATCATGCTTATACATACTCCTATATAAACACCTGCGTGTACGTGCTCCCATATAAACACATGCTTAATCATACTTCCATATAAACACATGCATGTACATACTCCCATATAAACACATACATATTCATACTTCCATATAAACAAATGCTTAAGCATACTTCCATATAATCACATGCATGTACATACTCCCATATAAACACATACATATACATACTTCCATATAAACAAATGCTTAACCATACTCCCATATAAACACATACATGTACATACTCCCATATAAACAAATGCTTATAATCATACTCCCATATAAACACATACATATACATACTTCCATATAAACAAATGCTTAACCATACTTCCATATAATCACATGCATGTACATACTCCCATATAAACACATACATGTACATACTCCCATATAAACAAATGCGTATAATGATACTCCCATATAAACACATGCATGTACATACTCCCATATAAACAAATGCTTAATCATACTCACATACAAACACACGCATATACATACTCCCATATAAGCACATGTTCATTATTCACACATGCTGTAATGCCTGAATACAAAGCATCCCCACAATCAAGCCCGTATACATAAAACAAATGGGAAAATAAATATGCATGTGTAATCCCGTATAATGTCCAGTATACACAAAGACACGTAACGTACATATGGGCGCGTGCATATTATGCGAAAGGAAGATTTGACGGTGCTACGTGGGCCGGAAAGAGGTTGAAAAGTAGCCAAAACTCTTATTGTGAGGAGCCTCATTTTCGGGTCCGAACTCCCCAAGAACCTCAAGAACGTCGTCCTCCGAACCGCGCCGCGGCTCCTTCCATCATTTCCCTTCCACTGTCTGTGCTCGCCTTGCCTTGTGCTTCAAGGTAATGGAGTTATCCACTTTCGCCTCATTTCATATGAAACGACTTGCTGTTTTAAAGCAACCTTCCTTTTCTCCTCCAAGGACCGCTAATAACCAAGAGCATATAGGCACATGGAAGTATACATAGTACTTCTACCTTCTAGTACATATGTATGCTTGTATATGTACGTATGTACACAATGTATGTTTGTATAAGCATGTATATGTACATAATGTATGTTTGTAAGTATACCAAGTACGTACATATGTATGTGCATGTATACAAAGTACGTATACGTTTGCACATGCATGTAATAGGCGTGTGAGGAAAGTTGTATAAAGTGTATAATAAATAACGAATCCCATAATCCTTATATTTGAAGATGTCGGCCATAAGGAAGTCGGTCATATAAAGCGAGAGGCTGCTGCAGGGCCGGAAAGGAACATTCATCAATATCCAGCATTTACTTTAATACTCCCTTGTTCTTCTTCACAGTTAAGTGAACCTATGTTTTCTCAGGGATATCCAATGAAATCGACATAACCGGGGGTCATGCACAAACATAAATAAACTTTGGCCGGCTTCGAGCATCTCCGGCGGCTTCCCTTCCCGCACACCGGAGATACCCTAAACGCCAACGCCAGTCGCTCCTCACCTTCGCCCATTTTCTCCCTCTGCCCCGATTTCCGGATCGGATTCTGCTGGTTCAGGACTTATTCCTCCAGTTATGTACAGTCCTGTTGGGCTTGCATTTATTTTCATCCACGGGCGATTTCCGAAGGAAAAGCGCAGATTTTTGCACAGCAAATATAATTTAGTGCGGGTAAATGACCCACCAATACTTTGGGATTTGGCGTGCAATTCTTTTGAGAGATTTTTTATTTTGCATTGGAAGTCATTGGTAATAGTTCTCTATGTGAAAGCATTGGGAATATTTTTGTATTTAAAAAGCATTGGGAATATTTTTCTATTTAATAAGCATTGGGAATATTTTTGTATAAAAAACTTTTGGAAAGTATTTCCTATTAAAAACCATGGATGTACATACATAATGTTGTTCAGTACGGGAATTCCAAAAATAAATATTTAAAAAAACTAAAAACCCTGCGTGAAGTGAAAGCGTTGTAAAATAAGATAGGGAAATTTTAAAAAAAAATGGAAAGAAGCCAACGGTCATCGCCTGACCGAAGGAGGAACCCAAGCGCGGTAAAAATAAATTTGAAAATTCCGCCTCAAAAGAAATCTTGTCTACAAAAGCACTGGGGAAGTTATTCAAGAGTGGGGGAGGGGGGGGGAGGGTGAAATGCGAAGTTGGCCGTAAGGCTAAAGTGTGTGGGAATATTTGTGGAGGACTGCGAATGCAGTTGATTGAGGTAGTGAACGAGGGGCTGTGTGTGCATAAAGGTGCAGATCCTGTACAGCGATACGTCCACATGAGTAATGTGTTTTTGGCGAGGATATTTCTTGTGATCATTGATCTGTGTCAGTTGATGCGTCAAAACCGCTACTTTAATCCCGTCGTCTCACAAACCACCATTTCTCATCCAAATCTTTCATCCTTTCTCCCTCTTTTTTTATATCCCTCAAGGAGAAAGAAGGAGCAAAATAAAAAATACTTCAAAAATATTACGCGCCTCCTCACAATTTTCAAGTGTCTATGGAACGTATTTTCCCAGAATTTCCTCCATCACGAGAGGCTCAAGGAGGAACTCTTATATCCCAAGGAAATTTAATAAGAATGCAAAAATCGGAAGACGAATTTTAGGCGGTGGAATTCAAAAGGGGAAATTTTGAAAAGTGATTTTTTTTGTGATTGCCGAAAAGCAGATGCCAGAAAATTTTGAAAATGTATTTACATTTTAATTCTTTAAAAATAATTTTAAAATTTCAGAAAATTAATTTTAAAACTAAGAAAACTAATTCAGAAAGTTAACTTTAAAATTTCAGAAAATTAATTTTAAAATTTCAGAAAATTAATTTAAGACTAAGAAAAATTCAGAAAATTAATTTTAAAATCCTGGGAAAAATATTTTAAAAATCCTGGTAAAAGTAATCTAAAAAATCTGAACAGCAGAAAATAATTTTTAAAAAATCGTAAGAAAAACAAATATTCCCTAGAAACCTAAAAACGGGTAGAAGAAATTTCGGATTGGAAAGGTTGTTAAGCTTTGCCGGGATTTTTTATCTTGACTGTGAGTCCCCACGCACTCTGAAGTTCAGAGGAATATATTCGAGCCATTTGCGAACAAGACTCTCCATAAATGGCGTCTGTTTTAAAAATGAGATAATAATTGGAGTAATAACTTCCCTATATGGGCTCGGAGTATGCACACGGAATTTGGCGCCTAAAGTATACGAAAGGACTAATGGGGAAATGCGTATAGCGTTATAAATTGTGGAATATTAAATCTTGTTTAATAAAATCCTTATATATGACGAAGGTATTTTCCGGGTGCGTTTGCAGTGCCAGAGGTCCGTAGACGAAATAAAAAAATTCGTAAATGTATTCAAGAGTACAAAGTATTAAATGTCTCAAGAGGAGGGGAAAAGATTAAATTGAAAGGGGAATGAGACGGGGCTTGGAGAATAAAATATGATTTGCAGTGTTAAACGTTATGTGAAGTCGGTCGTTGGGAGCGTCTCAGACGTATCAAATGGCATGGATTTTTTCCCTCCCTTTCTCTTCCCCAAAGCCTCTTCTTTTTCCGGCTTCTTTTCTGGAATATTATACTTTTGCTTTTAACATTGTAAAGCACACTTGAGGAACGTAGACGCCAGCTCTCGTAAGTGGCTTATTATTTTTTAATATTTTCAGATTTCCTTGAAATTCTTTATATACGCTATTTTAATAATAATTCTGGTTTAAATTGTTTCAAATTTTTTTAAAATTTAAATTCTAAGATGTACTTAAAATTTTAATAAAACATTTTTAAAAATGTAAAAAAAAACATTTTCTAAATAATAAAAAATTTAATAATTTTTGTAAATCCAAAATTTGCTAAAAAATTCAAAAGATAATAAACAGTTAACAAATAATAAAAACCAGCATTGGATTTGTCTCCAGATCCGCCCAGAATCTCCAGAATTCCTCCTGAAAAATTAAACCGCCGTAAAAGCAAGCAGTTCATCATAACTTTTTGCAAAGAATTCTGAAGCTTTCACCGGCGAAAGCCGAAATTTCTTTTTATTGCACGTCACGCAAATGATACACTGCACGGAGCAGGGCTGCCCAGCCGAAATGCGAACTATATAAGCGGGAGTGAAAGTAGGAGAAATTAGGTAAAAAGTTTCAACAGCCCCCGCCATATGTTAAAGTTAAACACCGGCAGCTTCTGCGGGGAAGATTAATACGAGTGGGGCGAAACGATAGTGAAATTTGGGGGAAGCAGAGTATAGGACGGGACTTGTATTGTGTGCAAATGCACAGCCGTTCTAATAAATTGTAACTTTGTGGGAATTTTTCTTTGAGTATTATGTATTTCTGATATATTTTACTCATATAAAAATACACTTGAAAAATTTCCGTATACACACATGCTTATACATACTTCCATATAAACACATGCAAAACAATATTCCCATATAACATCATGCGTATACATACTTCCATATAAACACATGCATATACATACCTCCATATAAACACATTCTTATACATACTCCCATATAAACACATGCGTATACACACCTCCATATAAACACATGCATGCACATACTTCCATATAAACACATGCTTATACATACTTCCATATAAACACATGCATATACATACTTCCATATAAACACCCACATATAAACACATACATATACATACTTTCATATAAACACATGCATATACATACTTCCATATAAACACCCCCATATAAACACATGCATATACATACTTCCATATAAACACATGCAAAACAATATTCCCATATAACATCATGCGTATACATATGTACATACTTCCATATAAACACATGCATATACATATCTCCATATAAACACTTGCTTATACATACCTCCATATAAACACATGCATATGGATACTTTCATATAAACTCATGCGTATACATACTTCCATATAAACACATGCATATACATACTTCCATATAAACACATGCATATACATACTTCCATATAAACACATGCATATACATACTTCCATATAAACACATGCAAAACAATATACCCATATAGCATCATGCATATACATACATACTCCCATATAAACCCATGGAGATATATACTTCCATATAAACACATGCATATACATACTTCCATATAAACACATGCATGTTTATTGCTCCATTTCAATACGCGGTATATATACGCCTATCTGTAAACATGGTATATACATATGGTATATAAATACACCGAAAACACATAAAGAGCATATAAATACGGCACTACACACATGGACGGCACATGAACTTTTACTTTTATTATTTAACATTTGATTTTTTGAAGAGCGAGGGAGAAAGTGGGAGAGAGAGAGAGAGGAAAGAGAGAGAGAGAGCGCGCGCGAGCAGAGTATAAAAGGTTGAGAAGAGCAATACTGTCACTCTCTTCTTATCATTTTCCATTCATCTTTTATATACGGGGATGATAGAAAAGACGGCTTTCAATAGGACAAGAGGGGGCCGAGATACATTAGCAAGCACTCCATAACTCGCGTATCTCGACGGATTTCTTTTTTAAAAGAGCAGTAATATGTCCAAGAGAGGCTCCCAGCACTCTCTTCACGGAATTATGTTAGGGAAGGCGAAAGGGAGAGAGAGACGGAGTCCCGGGAGGATACTTTAAAATACATAGCAACATTTAAATAAGGTGATTACAATCTATTGAACCTCAACGCACTTTCTCCGTCATTTGCTCCCTATTTTTATCACTGCTCCCCAACTTTTCATATTAAACTTTCTCCCTTTTCACTTTATAACCTCACGACCTTCCTATTGATTCCAGAATCCACAGTTTTCATCGAAAAATCTTTTAGAACTTTAGGAAAAAGTAGATTGACATGTTGCACATTGCTGAAGACAAATTATTCAAACTAATTTAGCATATACTAAAAACAATAGGAAGAAGTTTAATATAATGCAAATGTAAATACGAACATTTGGATTAAAAAAATTAAATTCCAAAGAAAATTTACAAATTGAAAAGAAAATTCTAAAAATACTACGGGAAAGTCAAACCTCAATAAAAAGAAAATAGCAACTATGTAGAAAATCGTCAAAATAAACAATTTGTAGAGGGAACGTTTAGAAAATTAATTACAAGTGAGCTAATACAAAATAACAAAGAAAGGGAAGTAGGTGAAAGGCCATAAAAATGCGGGAAACCAGGTGAAAGTGAATTGACAGCGACGGAATTAAATTGCAAACAGGAGCAAACCAACGTCAAATTAATTTAGTGAAAGTTAAAAAAAGAGTAAATGCGATTACCACAAAGTCAATTTTAATTACGGATGATAATTAAAAATCAGAAGGGGAAAGCAAAATTGATTAACTGAGTATTCGTCTCGTTTAACAAGCTCTGAGTTATAATGTCTTGACGTCAGGGGAAATTACATTACTGTCCTGTACACACAAAAAAGTGTATTAAGATTCCATTTGTACTCCAAGACTCCAAGTCCCAAGGCTTCTCTCTCCCTTTCTCCCTAACTTTCCTTCCCTTTCTAAATGGAAGTTCCTCAAAGCACTCCAAATTCTTAACATTTCCTTTTTTCTTTTTACAAACTTCTATCGTTAAACAGATTTGCTTATGCATGGCAGCAGGGAGCTTAAAAAATTCATAATTCCATTAGTTCTGATTTCAGAACATTTTCTCTGAACAAATCAATGCTGCGCAGGGCGGGAGCACTCAAAAAATTCATTCTAATTCTTTAAAAAAAACTTACACAAACATTCTCTCGTAAATTCATTTTATCTTTACATTTATTTTACCTAAGTTCGTAAAATATTTAAAAAATTAAATTCAAGTAAAAAGTATTTTTAAATTAAACAAAACCATTTGGAGAAAACAAAACAATTTGAACAAAATATTTGAAAAACTTGAAAAAGTAATTTTTACTCCGCAATTAAATTTGACAAGAAACAACCAAAAATTCGCTGTCCCGGAAGGAAAATTGCACTCGTCACAACTTTCACCTGTGCAAGGTTGACAACAAACGAACTTCACCAGGGAAAACAAGACAAAATGACATGGAAACTTTTTCTACAGTGACGTTTCTCCACGAGTGAAAGCACCACTTTTGCATATTTATTATACGCAAAAACTGCATTGTGTAAAATACTTTCTCTCTATACAAAATTATATTCTCTATGGCTTTCATATTGAATTTATATGAATTACATAAGAAAACGTATAATAACATTAACGTACATACTCCAAGTGTCAAGTAAAGCCTAGCTGGAGCATATAAAAGGCGATAGAAAAACAGGGTAAGCCCATCGGAAAATGTTTGGTGCAGGACCATTATCTGCTTACGGGGAGAAAGGAAAAGGGGAGGGAAAGTATCGATAAGAATGTTTGCGGATTTCGAGATATTTTTCCAATAAATATGATACGTTGAGAGTGGAGGAGAAACTGACTTTTTTATCTCAATCCTCTATCACAAACCTACACATGTGAATACGAATTTTTTGCTTTCTCTACAAGCTATTTTCAATATAAAAATCGCATCTACATATATTGCCCTTCTTTTTCTCTTCCCCGCTTTCTCCATTTCTTCTGTATCCTGTTCTCTCCCTTGCTTCTTCTCGTTGCTTCCTATCTTTCCCTATAGTTTTCTACTCCAGAATTTTCTCCATTTCCCCGCACGCATTTGTACTCGGGAATTTTCTCTATTTTCCCTGTGAATTTGTATTTGTGAATTTTCTTTATTTTTCCCTACGCATTTGTACTCTTGAATTTTCACAATTTTTCCATCAGTATTTCATCTATGCTTTCTCCCATTTTTCGCTTCCTTTCTCTATGATTTTTCTATGTTCTCAAGCATTTTCTCTAAGATTGTTGTATCTTTCTTCAGCAGTTTCCCCATCTTTTCTCCAGCAGTTTCCCCATCTTTTCTCCAAAATGTTTCTCATCTTTTCTCCACAAGTTCCCTCATCTTGTCCTTCCGCCCTATCAAAGCTCCGCTTGTCTCCCCGCGTCTCTCACCCGCTCTTTCTCCTTTGGTTTTTGCAAAGGAAAGAGAAAATAAAGCTGTGAATTTGGCTCGGCCGCACTTTATTGTTAAATTGACTCAGCGATGTCAATGCGATTTTCTCGATTTCTCTATCCTATCTTATCTACTTTTTACGGACTGTCTCACGGACTTGTTGAGAAGGGAAATTCGTCGAGCTATGTTGATATTGCTAGTATCTATGTATGTATTACATGTAATGTCATGTAGTATGTAATATGACTGTGCGCATTCTATAGTATCTTAATACAGTTTTTATATAAAGTGATCTTCTTTTTTTGCAGATATAACTTCACCGGCAGCTACAACAGCAACGACAGCAGCATCGACAACAACAACACAACAACAAGAAGCTCCGAACTAGAAGAGACACACTTTCATATACTCAGTGCCAAGGAAAAATCACTCAACCTAAAAGACTTTTTTCACTCCCAGCCCCACCAGCCTTCCTTTCCCTTCCGATGGTGCGTCCGCCAGGTCTGCTCTTAAGTGGTCACACTCCTTGTCCTTCCTATTATTTCCGATTTAATATCCCACTCCCAATTACTTTGCCACGCGGGCAGCTTCAGACAATCTTCCGATTGGTAGTACGACAGAATTAATGCCAAATGAGAGAATTTTTCTAAATTTTGTATTTAACAAAAAATTTGAAAAAGTATTAAACAGGTTTTGTTAAATATTTCAGTGTATAAAAGTCCAGTGAAAGTCGTAAAAATATAGGAGAAAGTTGGTGAAAGCACAGTGAAAGTCATAAAAATATAGGAGAAAGTTAGTGAAAGTAAAGTGAAAGTCATAAAAATAAAGGATAAAGTTGGTGAAAGTACAGTGACAGTATTTTTTAAATAGTGAAATTACAGAGAAAATACAGTGAAAGTATTTTTTAATTAGAAACAGTTTTGTGAAATTGCGGTGAAAGTATTTTTAAAAGTAGACACAGTACATTGAAAACATTTCTTACGGAGAACTATAGTGAAAATAAATAGAAAGCTTTGCAAACGTACATTAAAACCTTTAAACATATGGTGAAAGTACAGTGAAAACAAAATGAAACTCAGAAAATCCAAGTAAACCAAGATAGAAAAAGGAAGTGGAGAGAAAGAAATCCAGAAAAAAACTGTCCAGCGAAGAAGAAGCCGAGACGAATTTCAGAGCCGAAGCAATCTTCCCCGCTGACACTTCCAGTAGCAACTTTAAATCGCAAGAGCGAGGCTCCGAAGCAAAAAATGCTTTTGTTGTTAAAGTGATTGAAGCTCAGCAGCAAAAGTTGAAAGGGGAAGGTGATTTTGAGCGGAGAAAGTGTCTTCTGTTCATGGCTATAAGAAACATTGTGAAAGGAGGAAATACAATCATAAATTAACGCCGTGGGAGGCAGAATTTGAAAATATATCCATATATGCTTACAAGATTCCTACGGTGAAAGTTATCACGACGATCCAAATTGACGATGACGACAAGCCTCACTTTTTGATATTTTTTTCTTTTTTGCACATAGTCAAAGAATAATCCAAAAGAATAATTTAAAAAAAATAACTAATTGTAAAGAAAGTAAAGATAACCTTGCAGTAGAATTTCTTTAAAAAAGTAA
This sequence comes from Lipothrix lubbocki, assembly GCA_034696945.1. Taxonomy (NCBI): domain Eukaryota; kingdom Metazoa; phylum Arthropoda; class Collembola; order Symphypleona; family Sminthuridae; genus Lipothrix; species Lipothrix lubbocki. Next base: position 22,487 of record JAQGAK010001904.1, read on the forward strand.
AGAAAATCAGAGCAAGTATTAGTCATTTTAAAAATTCAAATATAAAAAAGGAAGTTATAAAAATTCAAATATAAAAAAGAAATCCAAATCTCCGTGCATAGCAGAAACGTCCCAAAAAAAGGATTTTCCAAGAAAGAGAAAGTTGACAATTGAATGCAAGATAATCCTTTACTGTCATACATGTAGTAGTATGTCTATTGCTTTTTATTATTACGACGCCGGAGGAGACGACTGCGTCTAAATGAAACCACTAACTTCCCTGTAGACACCACAAGCCCGTCGTTAATTTAACAATAACACGCGGAATACAAGGCCGTATCTGGAACCACCATTTTTCAAATCGAATTTCCCTCCTTTTCTCTCCAACTTCACAATTCACTTCCCAGAGAAGAAGTGAAATTCCAATTAAAATCCATTGATTGCGGAGTCCAAAAATACATTTCAGTCGATTGTCGATTCTTCAAAAAGTTGATCCAGTTCAAGGAATTTCCTTTTGGATTCTTCAATTATTCTTCTTGATCTGCATCGACAAAATACTTCAAAATCAGGTTCAGAAAAATAAAAAGAAAATTTTAAATTGGCGAATTTGTGAGAAATCTGATTTAGTAAAAAGAGAATCTACATACATCGGGAAAACAAAAAAAAATTACAAATATTAAATCCGAGAAATAAATTTCCAGATTTTTATTTAAAATTTAAGAAAATCTACATTGGAAAAAATCGAGAAATTCTGCATCGCAAAAAATCAAGAAATTCTGCATCGGAAAAAATCAAGAAATTCTGCATCGGAAAAAATCGAGAAATAGTTTCAATTAGTCAAAATCCGCAAAGATTAGCATCGCTAAAACCGAAAATTACATCGTAAAAATAGAAGAAAACTTGAAATCCTCAAAGTAAAAATTCGCATCGTTAAACAATTTTTGCATCGTTAAAACTAACAAAAAAATCTGTGAAAATCCAGAAGAATTGAGTGGAGAAAAATATAAATAACAAGGAAATAAAAACAAATCTTGAAAAAAATGTGGAAACTGTATAGGTAAAAGATTTAAGATAAAATCGGATTAAAACAGGGGAAATTGGAGTGTAAAAATGGTATCGCTGCTGCAAGGAAGGTGTTTTGTGGAGGGCGGGAAGAACTGGTCGGAAATAATGAGGTTAGTTGTGATCTTGCTGAGCATCATAAGCTGTCAAAGCAGTAATAATGAGACGTTCACAAAGACGACAAGTAATACGTCATTTTCTCCGTCGCCTGGCACAACTGCCATCCCATTGCCACCCCATTTCCTCCCACTCCACGCAAATCCCAACAACTTCGGGCTCAATGAGAGCTTCGGCTCCACTTCTTCCTCGTCCACGTCAACGAATCATAATAATAATAATAATAATAATAATAATCCAACAGCCCGCTCAAGAATTATTGAGACCAAGTACGGTAAAGTTCAGGGTCTCAGCATTACGCTCTTCCCACATTTGAGCTCGAATCCGCATCATTCGAGCAAGGGCAACCCTCTCAAAAATAAGCTTGTCGAGGTAAGTTTTTTCCTTACAAATTGCATACTACTATCTGTAAATATATATTTATTTTCTTTATTTATATGTATGGAATATTCCAATATAAATACACTTGGGGGCATAAAATAATGCATTTCGGATTATTTCCCGCCACTTGTCAAATCCTTTTTTCTCTCCGTAATTTCCTCCCCCCTGCAGCCATTAATAAGCTTGGTTTTGACATCGGAAATTCATTTTATTATTTTCTTAAATTTATTTTCTCTCTTATTTTTTTTCAAACGCTTCCATTAATTTCAGGAAATAAATTCTGCATCGGAAACACCGGAAGTTGAATCGCCCGAAGGAAAAGTCACATCGGGGATAAATTGTAAAATATGGGAAATTTGAATTTAAAAAAAAATTAATTCACAAAAAAAATCGGAAAAAATTAAAAAATTTCGGATTTTAAAATCCTAAAAATAATTTAAAAATAAAATTAAAAAAAAATTTTTTTTTCAATTTAAATTTAAAAACTTTCAATGAAATTTTTTTTTTAAAATTCAGAAGTTAAGTTTTCCAGTTCCAAGTTGAGAATAATTCCCAAACGAAGCCAAACCACAAAAGTAGGAAATCCATCTCAAATGGCAAAATTAGAATGGTGAAACGGGAAGGCAGCTGTCGAGGAAAATAAGGCTTTTGGAAGTATTAGGGCGGTTGATAATATAAAACTACAGAGATCTAAAATCAGAAAAGGAAGGGAAAACTTGGGAGTTGAAACACCAAATGGCGGACTGTCTTATTTAAGTTTCGAACTCATAAGCTCCCATACTCTCACATCCATCCGTTTCACGACTTTTCACTCTCTCCTTCCCTCCCCTTCAACATCCACCACACCAAATAGGTTAATTATTTGTAAAGTTCTCATTTAGACGAACTTTATTTCTCACTCCACTTTTTGGAATCTGTTGTCATCGGAGGAATTTTAGGGACACACGGAGTTTTGCACTTCTCACTTTCCTTTGCATGTTCTTTTCTGATTTTAAAAATCTTTTTTATTAGTTTCTTTCTATCTTTCTTTTACGAATTTATTTATCTTGTAATTATTTAATTTATTTTGTATTTATTTTATTTATTTTGTATTTATTTTATTTATTTTGTATTTATTTTATTTATTTTGTATTTATTTTATTTATTTTGTATTTATTTTATTTATTTTGTATTTATTTTATTTATTTTGTATTTATTTTATTTATTTTGTATTTATTTTATTTATTTTGTATTTATTTTATTTATTTTGTATTTAT
>JAQGAK010001905.1:0-25280 GCA_034696945.1 Lipothrix lubbocki
TTGCGCAATTGTACTAATGGTACAATTGCGTGTCTAAACTTATGGAAAACTACCAAAAGTAGTTAAGCGCTTTTCCTGCAGCGCAATTGTACTAATGGTACAATTGCGTGTCTGACTATTGCTATTAGGTACATACCAAACGTATGTACCTAAGAACTATATCTCAGTGTATATATATTACATACATGTATATATACTTATATCCTATAATGAGGTGAATAAATGTTTTGTTTGAGGAGCTGCACTATGTATGTCCAAATGAAAATCCACAGTGAGATTTGCAATATATAATATTACATACGTATATCTATGTATTTCTTATTAAACAACGTATGTTATGTATTAACGTATATGTATTTCTTTATGCCTCTATTACAAATTCTCCATTGCAACTGTAATTCAAATTTGTGTTTCACCTGAGAAACTGGCTACAAGCAGCGGGTTAACAACAGCAGGGAGAGGAAATTTTTTAAAGATACATATAACTTCATATCCTATGGTTTATTCACCGCATCCATAAAAAAGCATTTCTGGATTAACAACAATATTGAGGTTCATTGTCAGTTCTCAGGAGTGTAAGAGTTGTGTCAACAATTTGCGCTCTTTCATACACACAACTTCGAAGATGATGCAGATGTTGGGAAAACTAAACTTGGGGAAATTCCCGAGTGAAAGTTCTGCAGGGATTGTCAATTTTCAATTTGTATTCTGTATGTAATAATGTTATGTGAAATATTTCAAGGCTTTTTCCATCTTTTTGTACTGTTTCCCTACTGGCGCCATTTGAATTGTGGTACGAAACAAATAACCAAGATATAAAAGCGGAGTACAAGTAGGACCTTCCAACCCAACGTGCTCCTAAATTGCTACAATGCCCTACCGTAAATCGGTCACGGTAAATAGACTACTCGTTGAAATGTATAATGTTTTGCTAGGAGAAGCAAAATCCGTAATAAATGTCAACAAACGATTTCCCCGCTAGGAAAGATAAACATAAACCTTGCTCCTACTAGTTTGGAGCTGTCGTCATTCTGAACGGTAATGTAATTTATATCATGCAATTCTAAATATATGTAAACACAATTAAATGTTCATTTATTATTTGGTCTACACATTAATTAAATTATCGTAATTATGTTTTTACTTAATTTTCCCATACTTTTGTTTATTATTTTGGGCATAATTAATTTTGTAATTATTCAAGACATTTTCATTTAATTTGCGAACAAATTGCGCAAACAATTTTGTGTGTTCAAAGTGTTTGGATTGCTCATATCAAGAAATGTTATGTCTATCATATTTATGAATAATGACGTCCATTTCCACTGACACTCCTCAGTTGTTTCCTATTACTGTCTACTTAAATACATGGCTAGTTGGCTAGTCACGTGTAAATGGTGCAATTTTCCTTATACTTGCGGCGAAATTAATGAAGTTTAAATCTATGTTTGAAGATTGGACGGTGTGTTCCTCGGGATATTTACTTTGTCTGACGAGTAATCAGGGAGTGAGGAGTTCTTCGGCAAATATGCTTTTAACCTTCTCACGGGTTGTAATAATTGACGTGCTGCACATATGCAGTTCATATTATTGTACTTACTTTATCTAATAGTTTTATTGCTAGATCTTGCGGGCCTTGAAATATAACTCGGAACTACGTCAGTAGAGAATTCCCTGTACACTGCTATTGTGTTTCCATATAGGAAGTGAGCTATCGCATTGAGTACATAATTAGTTTTGGTTCCTTTTTACAGAGGGGGGACGTTGAGATTAAAAGCTAACGATGCTAGAAATAGGGCTGATAACCTTGGACTTGACGATGCAATGTACTTTGCTAAATTGAACGCTAAAGTGAAGGCTATGAAATGTCTTTTTCCGCGATGCACTTTCAATTTATGAAATCAATGCGATCAAATTAGCTGAACAAACTTCGTCGATTATTTTAATGCTTTCCTTCCTCGCAGCATCACCATCGTTAAGTTTCTAATAAATTACAAAATCAATGTTATTCCGAAACTACTCAATTAAAATATCCCTGCGTGATTTACGAATTCGCTACATAAATGAACAAACCACGATTGCATGTATTTTGATGACAAATTAAAAAGCAAAACTTTTGGTAATTCAAGTCCTATAATAATTATTGTTATGCAGCTAAAACATAAACGGGGTAATTTTTCAAAGTTTTTTCTTTCAGAGTCGGAAGTATTTACAGCTAGTTTTCCTACACGATGGCACATTTGGTTATTATGCAAATGGTTTGTTTCAATTTTCCACTCTGCTAAGCTTTGAATATTTTAAGTAGTTTTTTGTGATTTATTATTTAAAAAATAATGAACGTCAAGCTTTGCAAGAATAATCAACAAAAAGACGGAAACGCTGATTATGCGTTCTTTATAGTTTGTTATGTTGTCGACAGCAAGATTTTCAGGCAAAAATTAATGACAATAATGAAGAAAAAAACTTATTTAGCTTGAAACGAAGAAAGCAAAGGTAATTTAAAGAATTGTTGTATGTTTCATTTCCTTTTCCAGGAAATTTTTTCTCTCTGGTGAGGATTCCTGCTTTTATTTTCCATATTCTTTCAAGCTGATTAGGGCTTAGAATGTATTTATACAGCTTTATGAAGCTTTTGTAGTTGAAGACATTACGTCAATGTGTTGTTAACCCACAATGTAGAAAATCTGGGGAAAAAAAATTGTGAACAAGCACAGGTCCATCCGGAGTTCTTTTTGCTTCCTCCGGCTACGAAGGGAGAATTAGGTAAATGATAAAGGATCTCTGCTTCAAGTACAAATTGTGGAGGAACACACGATGACACGATACATATAGATTCTGGGAAGAACAGAGATCTCATGTTTGAAGATCTTTATAAATGTAATACCATTTTCAAAGAATAAAGTCGGAAAAAGAATATTAATATTTTCCGTTTGTAAATGTCAGGATTCTAAATATATTACCAGCGATCGCAAAGCACTAATGAAAAAAATTCTATAAATTTTCGGCTTCCAAGAGCTACTTAAATTAAAATCTTCAACATCAGGATTTACTATATATATTTCCGTTTTCCAACATTCCATCCAATTTATGTAATTTATTTAATGGGTGCAACTTGGCTTGTCGTGTACTTGGTTCTGATTATGACATGCTTCCTAGTGTCCTGGGTGAAAAAGTGAAAACAAATACATGTATCGACATGTTTGACACTGTAATATATTTTTATATTAGAGCTGGTATCACCGGCTAAGCGCTGTTGATGGCTTGGTGCTGCAAATTAGTGCTGAGCCAGCGCCAGTAAATTTAATGCTTAAGTGGTGGAAACGAAGCCGAATATGGCACAGAACTTTAAATAATGTATGGCTCAGCGCTCATAATTTTACGCCGGCTCGTAGCTGGCTTACATGCGGTGGTGGTGGTTCGTTTCGCACCACCGGGAAAGCGACGGCCGAGTCGCAGCATATACAGTATTGGCACTTGCGCAGTTCATAGCATTGCAACGAAGCTAGAGGGATATCACGTAATCATCACGCTGAGTGGGCAAATGAGATGTAATTATATTTACTTCAATGTTCATGAAGCTTGATTTAATTGCTCTATGTCAGGTGCTTGTATAGGCTAGGATGCATGCTACATATATGTATCTATTTTTATGCGTCGTAGGTGATATTATTAATAATAATTACGTTCATAATCACATTGATGTGATTATGAGCGTACATACTTCTTACTTACATAAGATTATTATTATGTAACTCCTAAAGTAATAACCTTGCTTAGTTAGTACACTGGACTCTCTCTATAAGGGATCACTATAAATCAGCTCGAAAGTGCTACTATAGAGAGTCCCTTATATAGAATATCGCACAAAATTGCTCTAAATATGGATTTGATTAGTTACTACATGGTTTACAATTAATTAGGTAGAGGATATTTACTACCGTATGGTTATAATTGCAATAATTTTTCACTTTCTTTAAAACGAATCTATATTTGAGACCCTTTTGTCATTAAAACATTATCTAACGTAATTTTCACAAACATTTGTAATTAAAATATTAGAAAATAATATCCCTGGACTTCAGAGGTTTAGAATATTATGAAAATTAAAAATAATATTGATTTTCGGATTTAAATACGACATTAGTTACATGGTTTAATTCAATATTTATATCTAAAATGTTTTGTTAATTGGATTTGCTTGTTTATTTAAAAAAATTGTAATTTTAAAATATTCTGATTTTCATAAAATGTCCGTTTAGGAAAATATTTATGCCTATTTTACCAATTTGTAATGAGGTTTTGTTGGAATGCTACTATAGAGAGAGCTAAAGGCTCCATATGCGTGCTAATTTGTGCTACTATAGAGAAATATCCACTATAAGGAAATTCCTTATTTGGAGAGTCAATAACATGCAATATGTGTAGGGCGGGCTAGAAAGTGACACTATAGGGAGAGTTCCCTTATATAGAGAGTTCTTATAGAGAGAGTCCAGTGTACATAACTTCAATGCTGAAAATAAAATAAATTTGTTTAATAAATAATTAACAAACAAATGGGAAACGAAAAGTATAACTACATATTCTCCAAAATTTGCCCTTGAATTCTGACAGTCTAAATTTGTATTTTACAAAAGCATTTTACAATAATTCTTGTTTACCGCTAAATAAAAACAAGACCGTCTGCATTTAAGTACCCCTGCAAAAAAGTATTCCATGTGATTTAAATTCTGAGCGTTTTGAGTTCCTAAGGACGACTCCGACATGACATACTAAAAGTTCCAATTTTGAACAAATTGAAAAAATTTTAAATTTTAAAGCAATTCCCATCTGTAATCTATGTTCTATATAATCATGATTACATTCCACGAAACGGCGTCAAAACTAGATAAATAAATCAAAGAAAAATATAACCAGAAAATAAATTTCAATTTCAGTGGAATTTTATCAATAATAAAAAAAATACGAATTCCCAAGGCAAACTCTAATATGGAATTGCTAAGAATAATATTTATTGCCTTAGTAATTCTCATGAGCTCGAATGAGCAAGGACAGACGACGAAATCTGACCTTGAAAATTCGGAAAGAAATAACCATTTTAAAAGGAATTTGCGCGTAGCGCCAAGCGCAACGCATCTTAAACCCATTGTCAGTACGACCCCCCGAATCCCCTGTTTCGGAGGGAAATGCCAATGTGTGGGCATTACAGGGAGTTCGGTCGAACTGTCTTCTACAAGGGCAAGTGCTTGCGCTGGGCGAGGCTGCGCAAAGGAACAGGAATGCTGGGCGAGCTTGGGAGAGAACGCCTTGTGCGCTGCGCAGAGATCTCGTATTGCGCAGAGTTGGAAAATTTTGCATTTGCCCAGTAGGGAAAGGCTGTGTTAGGAATATTCAAAATGGCGGACCTAAAGTTGGGACGATTCAGATTATTGGAATTGTTTTAGTTATGGGGATTTTCGGGACATTGGTTGTTATTATTGTAGGGATTGTGCTAGGCTGGGGCTGTTTCAAAAAGAGATTTTTAACAATTAGATTCACAGATTTTAGACAACGCTGACAATTTACATATACCGCTAATTAAAAATACGCTAATCAATAATTTTTAGAAATTCAAATCGGCAATATACACGTAAAACTGCATGGTTGGAATGCTGTATTCGGAAAATTATCAATAAATGTTTATTTAAATGCTTACAATCAATATAATTGCTAAACTTCCGGGTTGAACTGCTTACATTTGAATGCTTGCTGAAAATGTATAGACCTAAACGCCAATAATCACAATGCAACAGCGTAAAAATTAGCCCGTGGCGTTGAAATTCTAAAAGTTAAATTACGATGGCTAGCATTCATGCAATTTAACAACCGAGATATTTTCAAGAACTTTATAAGCCTCTTGGCAAGAAATTATTCTTTCAACTATAGCTTCAAAATCTTGAAACTAGTTCACACAAAAATTATTAAAAACTTAAATCGAAATTCTAATATACAATTTTCGAAAATAAAATGAAACCCTTAAGAATCTTTGCCATATAGTAGTTCGGATCCCAACTTTACTTTATATTCAGAATATAAAAATTAAAACTAGTATAGCCCTAAAGAGCGCTTAATTGGCTAAGTTATTTTTCAGATGATAGACAAGTCTTTTAATTTTTTATTACATGAAAAATTAATATTTCTAAAATACGAAAAATCTCTTGTGGTTTCAACTTGTAATTGTCCCTAAAATCTAATTTTATTACAAATTTCTGTAGACAAAAAAATTTTTTTTTTAAATATTTAAAAAATTCAATTTCCACGCCTTTATCCACGTAAACAAATTTAAAATTGAATTAAATTGAAAATAAATTATTGAACATTTCCTAATTACGTTTTACTACAATTATTTAATTAAAAAGGAATATGTTAAATTAAGACTTTTTGCTTGACTAACTACGAAGCATTTGGGTGTATTTGAATTTTATACATTTTCATACTTTTTGTACTTTTTTAAGGTCCGTATTTTTGTATTTTGCCAGGTGACTAAATTGTAATAATGAGTCGGAACACAAATGTTATTATAGGCACTCTTTGATAGACGACGCAAATTAACAAAGCACCAATCGGACAATGTGACAATTTAATTTTATACGGCGTGGAAATAAACAATATACTTAATACACAATGAGAATCGTTTTAGACTTTGTTGCCGTTAAAAGGAATTCTCCACTGTGATATTATTAAAAAATTAAAATGATTGCGACATCAAGACGTAAAATTAATAGTAACAAACAACTATGCATATAAAAATTTCATCAAAGAGCTCCTATGATCATGATTTTTAAAAATCTAATGAGAAATTTCAGTACAATCACATGTAAAAGGTAAATTACCTGTGTGTAGATTTGAAATAAATTTTTAAACATTATTTAATGGTCCGAGAATCTCAAGTTTAATTTTGTTTAAATTAAAACAAATAATTTTAAAAAATTTTTAGCTTAATATTTTAAATTTCACAGTGATTTTGTTTGACGAATATTGTAATGAAATAAATTCATATTTAAATAAAATAAAAATTAATTTGTATCAACAAAGAAAACATCACGAAGTTAAAGAACAATTTTAAGCTTTGAATTGACGTCTTTTCCATATAAAACTCATCGCTTTAACGTGCTACAATGGGACAAATTACCATTTAAGTTTTTTTTAATATTTCGCATATTTGTGATCCTGATCTACATAGAAAGAATAGAATAATTGCACAGAACAAATAATTGTGTAAAAACCGACTTGAAAATAACTACAATTAATTACAAATATATATGATTTTTGAGTTTGACATTTTTAAAGCAATTATGTGCTCCATAAATTTATATAACTTGAAATCGGATCATCGAAAAAAGAAAACAACCTTCAGCTTATCATTCCATAGGTTATTATAATGTAAATTATTAATAAACGGCGTCGAAGTACACATGTTTTAATGTATACAAATGTTATTTACACGCATGATTTACAATATTATTAAAAAAGAATTATGACATTTCTGCATGTGTTTAATGCTAAAAATCTAACAAAATAAAAAAAAAATTAAATAATGAATTTTATTAAATAAAAATGCCACGCAGTTTAGTTTTTCTACTTATAACTTTATTAGATTTAGGAGCTTAACGCTATTCTTTCTAAGCAGTTTACGTGCTCCTAGCAATTCATAGAATACGAATTAGAACAACCTATCAAACAATTTTGAGCCACAACCAGATGTACCCAAGACTATGCAAATTACATATAAACGGCGTCGAAATGCATATATTTTAATATATACAAATGTTATTTACACGCATGATTTATAATATTATTAAAAAAGAATTATGACATTTCAGCATACGTTTAATGCTGAAACTTAAATTAAATATATAAATTTTAAATTAAGAATTTTATTACACAAACATGTCACGCCATTAAGTTTTTTTAATCATCAGTTGGTGTTTGCACTTAAATAATATTAGGTGTAAAAGGAATTTTCCTGGAACATTATGTAATTGTTTGGTGGTACACAAAAGTAATAAAATTAAATAACGTCAGTACTGAAAATTAAATAAATTTGTTGAGGAAATTATTAACAAACAAGTGGGGAAAAAAAGTATAAATACATTAACACCAGTATATTTTCCACCAGAAATTCTCCTCTAATCGTGGGATTCTATTCCGCCGAACGGCGTCAAAACTACATGATTAAATTTAAGTAAAACAACACTACAAAATAAATTTTAATTTCAGCTAGATTTTATCAAAAATAAAAATATAAAATTAATAATTTTCAACACCACTTTTAAAATAGAGTTCCTAAGAGTAACTATTGATGTAGTAATTCTCATGAATTCAAACGTGCAATTACTCTATTTGAACAATAGACGCTGTTCACGTATTATTTTTGCATTTTGTCTGTCCGGGAATAATTGTGAAATTGATGATTAAATTTAACTCCTGTGGCTAATCTTTTTGAAATATGTTTTCTGAAAACTTCTTGTAAATAATTTCATAAATGTGCTGAACGTTATCGCCGTTAAGGAGAAATGTATGGTTGGGTATTATATTAATAGATCGAAGAACGAAGTAAAATTAAGAAAAAGTAAAATAAAAATGACGAAAGCAGCAAATAAGCAAAAGCAATTATGATAATATCAATAATAATGAATCTCAAATTATTTCTCCAGCAATATCTTTTCCCATTATATCATGTTTTGTAATCATTCACTTTATATGTAGTTATGATAATTCATTCATCACAGCAAAAAAAGTTCTGTGTTATATATATACATTTTACATGTTAATATTCCCGTAAACGAATACATAAAAACTGAAGAATAACTAACTTAGAACTAGGATGATACTTACAATCAAAATAAACGATAAATTTCCGGGTTAAATACTTTAATTCTGAATTCTTACTGAGTGTGTCAACTTCAGAAACATCCGTCCGAAATATGGTATGGTATAAAAATAAGCTTGTGGCGTTGAAATTCTAAAAATTAAATTAAATTGGTTAGCATTCATGCATTTTAACAAGATATTTTCAAGGACCTAATTAGCCTTTGGGCAAAGAATTATTCATTCAACTAGCTTCAAAATTTTGAAACTAATTAACATAATCTAGTACAATGTAATTAACATTTTTTCTAACTAGAATCACTTTTTGCCACGAAAATTTGTTTTAAATATAATATTACCAACGTACTTCTTGTGTCAAATGTGGCAACTAACTGTACAGTTTGTTCAACGTGTAATAAATATAGACGGCGTAAAATCATAAAAAATATTTCATTATCAATTAATTTGTAGTTAATAAATACAATGGAGTGCCTATTACAAATCATTAATGGAATTATTAACATTGCACATTGACGATGTGCCGTTTTATAATTATAATGTAACGAGCATTTAAAAAAAATTATTGTAGGTAAATTACACGAAGACATGTAATTCTGCAATTTGTGCCCCATGAATTTTTTTAGTCTCGCTGAAATTAGTTGATCTCAAGGCGTGTTTTGACTCTTGGCGAAGACGCACTATTGTAGGGGTTACGTTCATTCTAATTAATTAATAACGGCGTGAAAATGTTCAAAATAATTTACAAAATTCAATACTTTAAAAAATTTAAAAAAATTTTAAACAAAAAAACATCACGAAACGACCGAAAACATTGTAATTAATCAAAATTACAGTTAAAATAAATACATCACGTTATTTAAATATTTGAAAACTAAATTTGCATCCGTTTTGTCAAAAATCTTACTGCTTTACAGGGCTACAGTTAGAAAAATCACAAATGTTTGAAAGTTAGATAAATATAACTGTCGATTAATACAGCAACAAATATATAATGTGCTATGGGAAAAAATATCTTGTCAAACGACTTCAAAATTACTACAATTAACATTTTTATATAATTTTATTCGATTTCTAAAATATTGGAAATGTTTATTATAATATAATAAAATAATTTTATTGTTTTCGTGGTGCAATCAATTAGAAATTTTACGTCAATGGGTCAAAACAATTCATGTGCTCCATAAGCAATGCATATGATTTAATACAGTATAAATTGAAAAGGTTTTCTTTACATCAAATTCTCAAGTTAGTTTTCAATAAATTAATATTCATATTGAATTTGGTTTTCCTCGACTTATTTTAATATTATTTAATAAATTAGTATATTATTAAACGTAATTATTTTACTTGTGTAAAACGTTTTTGGAATATTGAAGATTGTTTGTAATTTTCCTATTCACCAAATCAACACTATGTTCTACTTCACGACAACAATTGTTGGCATGATTTGTTCAACTTTATGTAAATATGCAATGAACCTATAAACGCGTCGAAATACACATTTTAATGCATATATATTTTATTTACACATATGGTTTACAACGCTATTGACAGAAAGACTTATTACTTATTTCATCTCCATGACCTTCAGTGTGTAAATTTAATCTCGTCATATTTTTAAACTGCCTTTAGATATATACTGTTAATTATTTATTTTTTGCCATTGCGTGGGTCACATAAAAAATTGAATAAAAGATCGAAATAAATATTTAAGCAAAAATTATTATTTTGTCGCCAAAACATTTACACGCTTTTTAGGAATTTTAGTTGCAAAATGAATATTCCTGAAACATTTTATGTTATTACATTAAAATTATTCGGTGGCACACAAAAGTAATTAAATTACATAACTTCAATACTCACAATAACATAAATTCGTAGTGGAAATTATTAACAGACACATGGAAAACGAAAACGTATTATTGTACAGTTTTCATCCCGCTGTCCAAAAACAGGCAGGATGGATCTAGGTCGGGGTTCTCGTTTTGTTTTCCCATCCTATTGTATATCTCCGGAACTCCGATGGGGAGTTCCAGGCTTAACGTTGGTTAGAATTGTAATACTCCCTATTATGCTCCTAACCATAAGACGGGTGTGAATATTTAGCTTACATGATGAGCGTTGGTTTAGGTCGGAATCGCTTAGGCCAATGGTCCTCCTTCCGTTGATTTCGTCCTTCGCTAGAACTCCGGGATCGTCAGTCACTGATGTTTTTATGGATAAGAATGCCAGAGGTCTGGACTTTTATTTAAGTATAGGTCGTATAATGAAAGAGGATACTGGAGCGAAATGAACGTGTAGAATACAGAATAATTGGCAATACGGGATATTTAGCTTTTATTTTGACAAAAGATTCGTTAGAATTAAGAGTAAGGACGGTTTGAAAGATCAGGACAGAATCCTCGACTTTTCATTACGACCATGTTTATATAGGTACCTTTAATGGTGACTTGTCCTACTTTCGATAGTTTCGTTTGACGTCATGTTTGATTTTTCTTATTCCACTTATTGGGGTTACACGTGGCAATCCTCTTTATTGCCACATGTACCTCTTTGTCATTTTAATATTTCTTTTCTTATATTTATATTCATATATATGTTTTACAGTAATGGACTTATTTCATCATCGTACTTTCATTTTAGATATATACAAGCATAATCATTTGTTTTGTTAAGTATAATCTATATAATGTGTATACTTCTTAGCTAATTTGTGTAGTCATATCATCATCATTATTTCATGTATTATTTTCATATATCATCATGTATCATTATCTTAATCGTTATTTAATGTGTATCACCATCCCCTCGGTACGCCAAAGCCGTCCGCGGCGTCCGAAACAATTACTATACTAGGTTTTATGTTGATAAAAACTCGTTGGTAATTGTAGAATATATGAAGTATTTTATATACGCTGGTTTACCGGTCACCTGGGATGTTTTTAGATTGTGGTGGTTCGAAGTATAATACTTTTACACGTTTGATTAATTTGAATCGTGGTTAAATAATTTGTTGAACTTAGAAGTGTCTGGCACATACATGGTCACTTGGGATTCTTTACATTGTGGGGGCGGTGTTGTTTAAGCCCGCAGGCATGAATATCGACAGTTGCTGTCTCGGATGGACGTGGTGTGGGCAGTAAAGATTCTCCAAACCCGAGAACGAGTTCAGACGGAACCGGTGTTGGTGGCATCGTCATGGCTTTGGCCCGTGTTGGTTTAACCATATTTGGGAGCCCATGTTGTACCGCTCGTCGGTGAACCGTTGCTAGTTTGTTCCTGTAGAAGGTGTTGTCGTGGGAAGCCTGAATGAGGTCCCGAGATTTCTTGACTGCTATCTTGCGAGCAGCTTTGTAGGCCTTCAAGGAGTGTTGATGGAGTTCCCGTTTGGTATTTGCCAAGGCCCGGAGGTTCGCGATGGTCCGTTCTTGTTGTTTGATTTTCGCAGGCATGGCAAGAAGTTCTTTCGCGGTATGGTTGTTCAGGATGCGCGTCAGTGCGTCAGTTTTCTTCAGTTGGCGTTGGATTTTGTCTTCCACATTTTTAAGGACCCGGTTTTGGTTGAATTAGGGCTTCAGTTCGCTCAAAGATGTTAGCGCTGCCACTAAGTTTTGATGGTGAAGAGATCCGCCTGTTATGGGATAGAGCGGCTCGCCAGCTGTTGCAAAGCGGGCTAGTTCCAACAAACAGGTGGGTTGGTCCGTTGCGATAGCTTTAAGGGCAGTAAGGAGCGGTTTTGTATGATAGATGCAATCCTGGTAGAACTGTGTCATGAAAGTGACCAGTGTAGGACATAGATTGGGGCCATTCTTAATACCGGTGGTCTTTTTTTCCAGCATGCGTGAGACAGCCGTCGGAGTTAGGGCGCTGCGCCTTGGGTCTACTAGGTCTTCAAAATGTGGGCGTTGAACGTCCCGTAGTGCTGAATGACGTTGATCGATACATTTCTCTTTTAGAATGTATGGTGGAACCAAAGGTTTGGTTGTCGAGAGTTGTCGAGACCTATGAATAAAAAGGCTTTTCACTCATACATACATAGAATTTCATTCAGCAATGACAAAAACAATCTGATGTGGTCTTATGGGTATTTGATAGTTTTGATTTGAATTCAATAAATTAGGACTATATAATATGTATTAATAATATTTTTTTTGTGATTTTATAAGATGCAATTTAACAGCATTGCCAACATGAAAGTAATGCTTAAGATTTATGAAATTTAAAACTAACGACTAAAGACGACTACGACTTCCGATGATAAGAGGATTCATGGGAAGCGTTTTGAAACGGTCACTCAAAGTCTAGATCGGGATATAGTTGTGGTGGGGGATTAAAAAATGACGGGAGCAAGGATTGGTTGTGAATATTTTCGGGTTCAAATGGTTGCTCAGAGTCATCGTCTGGCAAACGCATTTACTGTTGATATTGGGGTATATTTAGTAATAATGGTAAGGCCGGCTCCGAAACAAAAGTGGAAGGTGGAGGAGCGGAACGTTTGATCGATCGCCTCCGTGGAGGTGGTGTGACCATTTCATGGGCGTCTGGTGGGTTTACTACCGGTGCAGGATAAAAACCTGGTGTCGTAAGTAGAGGAAGCTTAATTCTTTTTGTTCGGAAGAAATTTCTATAGCAGCATCTTGTGATGCTCTTAAATATGGCGTAACGGTTACAAAATATGGCGCCTAGTATAAGGAAGGCCGCGAGTAAGACTCCGGCTATTGTCGCTAAATGAATTAAGATTGAACGAAAAGGGGATATTACGACCTCACGTAGTGAATCCACCGTGCGTGCCATTTCTGGCGCCAAAATATTTCCGGCGGAAATGTGGTGTATAATTTTATCTAATGTAGGGGAATCATGAAGGTCACGAATGAGTTCGTACGTACTTTGACTATCTGAAATATCTGAAGCTCTATAAGCTCCGACGCTAGTGAATTCTAAGTTTGGAAGGGCTGACTGATTATGCTGTTTATAGGTTGAACCCTGTAAAAAGGGAATATGAGAATGACTGCTTTTATCATGTAATAGGAACACTATCTCGCCCGTGTCGAAATAATGGTCGGTGTCCGCGTCACAGCTGCATTCGATTGGCTTAAGAAACAGTTCTCGGGATAGTGGTGCTATCCATAAATTTTGTACTTCTAAATTCTCATCAACTATTTGAACGGGATAAAAGTTAGAACAAACTTCGGAGAGGTTACGGTGTAAAAATCTATATTTAAATTGTTCTGCACATTGAATGGCGGCTATGACTGAGCCCAGCACGACTGCTTTGAACTTCTTTCCCGGTTGATAGGCTTCGAGTAGAACTTCTGGATTTCCATTGGCGGGAAAGTAATGTAACATTGCTTGTTGTCTTCTAAAGGATAAACAGGTCTCGTAATTTATTCTGGCGAACTCAGCCGTCAAATTTTTATTTAACAGATCATAGAGATATTGGAACTTTGAGTTAGTGATAGAGGTGGGGGAAAATGTAGCAGACGGTATATTGGAACTAATAGGGTAGGCACTGAATTTGTCGCTGGTGATTGATCGTTTTCCTAGCGCGTGGGTGACTTCAGTAGTGGCTTCTATAAGATCTTCTGTTGTGGCTATTTCGCTATTTAAGTCCCCTGAATGTTCTTGGGTATACAAGGCGGCTTGTGGGCTGGATCCTATTGTGAGGTTACAGATGCGTGTGGATTGGATTTGTGAGATAGACATTGTTAGTTCTGAGCAGGCCATCGAGTTGTCCGTCAGGATGCATGTTGTCGTTGCGAAACTTTGAAGACGGCAAGAATTAAAGTTTTTCGGTTGCCAGATGAGGATTCCATCCTTGGTCTCACATTTGGACGCATAGATGGAGCACGATTCGGTTAATGGAACACTAGTTTGTATATGATTATCGGCACTGGACACTAGAATTTGCACTTCATAATAGTAATAGTTCCAAAAAGAATTTTCCATTCGATGTGGCCAGCTCCAGGCTGGTGGTTGCGAGATTTTTGTTTCAAAATGGCCGGCTCTTTTAACTTGCAGCGTTGCGTCGTTTGGTGCAATGCCTTTGAGGATCATTGTTTTGCACTCTTCCTCTTTCATTCCAATGGTGTCGAAAATACGGAATTCACGATATACGCCAAAAAAACTCGTATCTCGAACCCAAGTGGTACGGGTAGCGATACAGTTATTTCCAACTATTTTGGTCTTTTTAAGATGCTCTGTCCAGAAAGTCACATTGACGAGGGTGGATTGGTGGTTCGGTGGTTCTAGAGTACAGGTAGTTAATGGGCTGAGGCAGGACTTTATACCTTGGCCTTCTGTTGCACAGAGGTACAAAGGTTGAGGTCTGGTTGCAACGGTTGTAAAATAATTCATGACTTTTTCTTCCTCAGGTGATTGTTGAATTTTCTCCGGTAAAAATGCGTGGGTGAACGTGATGTAGAGAAAGCAGAGAGTAGAGAGGATTAACCTAGGGAATAAAGGAAGAATTATGTCTTAAGTTGATGGGCAATCCGATAGCGGCTGGCTACGGACGAGAGTCTGGTCAAAGGTGTGTATATATCCTTTGAAGATGTTTGTGCGATATTTAAAATAAATGGTAGATTCAATAGAACAAGTGGTGGGAGGTAGGACTACATATTCATGTATGGGAGTGCACTGTTTTAGAGTTGAATTGGTTAACCGGTAGGAGAAGTCTGTGGGAGTGGTGACAGGATAAGCAATATTAGTTCGTTTGATAAAGAATTCTGCCACGAAAATGAAATGGTTTTCATGAGTTATTGTAGAACGGCGCGCTCTTGAATGACCTTGGGTTGAGTCAGTGATGAGATTGTTGCGAGTGGAGTTGACCGATACCTGTTGGTCGCCAAATGTCGGTTCGAGTTCTATTTCAAAGGGCGCGTCCTGGAATTGGAGTTGGCATTTGTTGACGGCAGTATCGGCTTTTCGAATTTCGTCTAATTCTGGGCAGGCAAAAGATGTCCCATTCCGGTAACAGATGATCGGATGGTGAAGGCGGTTGTAACAATCTTGAAAAGCGGGCTGGTCATAGGAAAGAGTGCCGTTCAGCGACACTTTGCAGGAATCGTTGCGGAGTCCACAAGGTTGTGTGAGTTGACTCTCCGAGATAAAGGTCGAATTTTCTTCGCTGTTCAAAGTTAGGCTTGTGTACAGAACGTAGAAATTCAAGATTTTAGTGCCAACTCTGGCGTTGGCGAGCTTCATGTTTGTAGACAAGTAGCCGTTAGCATGTGGAGATATTAAATGACCGGTTGGAGTTCTGCGCGTGCGCACAAGTCTATTGCAGCTAGCGGTGGACATTTTCTTCCACGTATGGATAATGCCTTCATCAGGGAGGACATCACTGGTCCAGTGTTCAGGGATAACTTTTGATTCTCGAGATATACATTCATGGGCTGGTTGGGAAATGTTGAAGTCAAAGTGAGGGAAGTGAAGCTTGACTTGTGGGTACGTTGAATTCAAGGTCGGTACTACTTCCGGCGTCAGATTGAGAAGGATAGGAAGACATGCAAGGACTGGAACAGTATGATTTTGGATCGCTCGGTTAATGAGAGTAGACTCCGAAGTTTCGAAGTCGTCATTGGCCACAACCGATGTTAGTAGTAAGATTGTAAGAAAAGAGAGAAGCCTGTAAGGGATTTTATACATCTTTAGTTATTTCCAGAAATTTATGAAATTCTTCTAACTTAATTAAAAAGGAAGAGTCTAGGAAATCGCATATATATGGATTGTAGTTTTCGGCAGGTGCCAGATTTTTTTCATGGCGTATGCCGGCATGCAGTTCATCATTAAATGAAAAAATTACGGGAGTGCCTGTGGGGCATGGGTATTCAGGGTATAATTGATATTCAAAGATAAAATCACAGCTCTCAAGGATTCACTGGGTAGAATTGCCCGTTAACTTTAATTTGGTGTCAAAAGCTTGTAGGTTGGGATCGATTCGTTCTAAATACTTAGGCTTAAGGGGGTCTGTAGAAAAACTAGCGCGAATAGATAGAAATTGGTCAAAAACAAGCATGTGTTTTCTAGAGATAGGGTTATAGCTAGATTTTACGTAGTTATGGAAATCATTGGAGAAGGTTTGAGGAGAGTCACGAAAAATGTGACGGGATTTGGGTGAGAGTTTAGGACTTCTTTCGTTGTCGGCTGCTTCTATTATTTTTTCAGGATATGCGGATGCTGTTACAATTTTGCAGTGGTGGTCTTCTTTGCGGAGATAATGGGCTGATAATATTTCCGGACAGTCAAATACGTTGTTGCTGGCAGTGCATAACAAAGGTTTTGAAATTTGCTTCATACAAAAGTCTGCTTTCGCTCTGGACCAAATCATGGCCCCGAATTTTGAGGTTGCAATTCCCGTGTGGATGAATTTAAGTGCGGTATTGTTATGTTGAAGATGGACCGTGTCCTCATCGATTAATAGCCATCGCCGAATAAGATGAGTGTTGATGCGGCGAAGAATTGCTTGCGTATGATTGCCTGGAACTCTAGTTGGTGGATCTTTGGCGATGCGATGTTTTTCACTTGAATCTCTAGGCATAAAAGGTGTGCCTTGCAAAGAGACTTGATCACGCAATATTATTCGGCATTGTGATGGGGAAGTTGGTATATATTTTTCGTGCACATAAACAGGTTCAAATGTTTCTGGCTCATGCGCCATCGGGACATAAAGTTCTGAAGTTCTAACACATTCCGTAGCTCGCAGATGAAGTTTCATAGGATGGCTAGGCCAAGCTATTGTAGTTTGATAAGCAATATTTCGTCCCGTTGTTCTTTGTTTTCTCATGATGAAGTGTAGTTCATTTGCAATAGGTTGACATATTGTTATTGCCGTTTCTTGTATTTCTAGCTCGGGGAATTCTATAGGGAAATTCCAGTGATTTGGGTTTTCCGATTCCGGAAATTCCGTTAGATAAGCAGTGTAGTTTGATGGTTTAGTAAAGTTGGGTGGCTGAAAAAAGGTACCAAATAGTTGACCTAAGTGGAAGAGGCTTGCTGTCTTAGGTTGATCATTCATTATTGGGTAGGCTGTGAAGTTATGGCCGGCATAGACGAGATGTATAAATAACAGTAAGAAGACGGTTGGAGATCCGCGTTGAGTGAACCTGAATGGGGGTTTAATTTGAATTTTTGAGTTTATTTAATACACTTGCACAACTCCTAGAGTATCATGCACCTCCCTTGGATAGTCCAACGGAAGTCTTTGGGGAGGTAAAGCACACGTATAATTAGCGTCGGTGATCCAGTTATTTCGAGAATCGATTTTCTGGATATAATTGGCGTTGCCCTTGTTAATGATTGCAATAGTGATGCCGTTACAAGTTGAGTTTCTCACTATATTGTATTCCTTGTATGATGTGCACTGGTTGATGGTCATTAGACCTTCCGTCACTTTTGCTTGATATTTGTGGCTTGTTTGGTTAATTCCCATTTCAATTTTTGTATTGAAATGTTGAAGCCACATTGTATCAGTTTGACTTTGCATAGTGACGTTTTCATGCGTGTTATTTTGGGGTCGAATGAACATCACACGAGGTTCCATGCTGGTGGTGTGATTAAGGATGGTGGGGCACGTAAGCCACTGGAATTGTACCGTACAGTTATCAGGGCTCTTGAGGTTATTTATTTCTGTCAGAAGTTGGCCATGGTTATATGAAATTGTGGCCGCAGGAGTCGTGCAAATAGGACTAGTGAACTTGCAAGGAATATTAATGGAATCCCTGCGTAATTGGTTGGAATAACTTGTCGCCTGCAGAGTAATCTGCTCGACCTGGTAATTAAAGATGGTGTCGAGTGTGTTTTCTGCGGTCGGGTTGATTGGGCCGAAGGATGTGTCGGTATGCCATCGATGATTATCGAGACTTCGAAGCGGATTCCCTAATGGATTCGTTTTCGTAGCGAAGAGTGTATTGCATTCTTCTGTTGTCATTGGCACGATCTGTTCCGATATATTAGAGGTAATTTCGGTGGCGTTTCGTGCTGTCACTCTTGTGGATCGGAGTTTTGTGCAGCTTATCGCTGGAAATTTAAGAGTCCAATCACTATCTTGATACCACAGCGTCAGGTTGATCGGCGTTAGTTGGGAATACAGCATTGCCTCGTCTGGGATGATCGTGGGAGGTGATGTGGTCCATTGAGGTGCCATTAGTATAGGAGTACATTCATAGAGCGGGAAGATTTGGGGTCGAGTTAAAGGTAAGGTCGGTACTTCTGTAGCCACCACCATAGAGATGCAGAGAAAGAAGGGTATAAACAACCTAAGAATAAGGCACAAGCAATTTTTTTAAGTAAAGCGTAAAGGAGGAGAACTTAATCTACCAGAGCGAGTTGCATAGGATTTAGAAGGGTTAGTGAAGGTGGAGGGGTTAGGGTTTTCGTCGGGTACAAAGGTATGTACGGTATTGAGGTCTTCGTTGATGGAGACTTGTTTGTGTTGGCTAAGTTTTCGTTGATGTTCTTGATGTGTGTCGGGTCCGATTTCCCGATCTACCTGGCGTTGACCTTGAGGTGGTTGTTGTAACTCTTCTATATGGATTTTCAGCAGCAGTCTTGGGATGTTTTGCAGCGGTGGTCTAATAAATTCATCTGTGCGGAAGTATGCCGGAATTACACGGAACACTTCCCTCAGCATACGTTGAATTGTTCTATACTGATCTTTACAAATTTTGACGTTGGAGATTATAGCTAAACTGATAGTTAAATAGGGTATCCATGGATCAAAAACATTGGGTGTAATTATATGGATATCTAATTTTTCTTTGAAATTTGCTACTTGCTTTAAGATTTGATGTAGCATATCAAAAGATAAGTTTGACGTTGGTTGAAGAATATACGTAGCACATTTTGCCTCGTCGTTATATTTGCGATTTAGTACTGTCAAAGTTGGAAAGAATGGATGGTGGTCCGTGGAACCACTTTGGCTTGTTGTGGGAAGGCCGAAAGTGATGGAAATAATTGCTGGGTATTTAGGTTCCAAGATATCTAATTTGTCGGGGAGAGCGTGATGGATATACACGTTCGCGGAAACGAGGTTAAGTTGGTAGGTAACGTCACTACAACCATGTCTAGGCGGGAGTGGGAACCATTTTTCTATCATGGAGTTCCATTGTTGTTCTGTGGCTAAACTGTTAATATTTTCATCTAAGGTTAATAGGTGTTCTATCGTAGACATTGGTGTTTCTTGGTGCACAAAATCATCGATGTTTTCGGGGCACAGACGGAGTTTGTCTACATGTACGGTCATGATGTTAAGATTTGCGGCATTCGCTATCTCTACGTTCACCGGCGTTAAAAATCTTTTGATGATAAACTGACCATGAAATCTCTGCGCTAATTTAGGAATAGCTGATCGTTCCGGGGTAGAATTTTTCAATGTCACTATGTCGTTAACTTTGAATTTTACTTCATTTTTGGTTTTATCTATTCGGCATTTATATTTAGCTTGAGCCTCCATGATCTTTCTTTTTGCGTTTGCAAAGATTATTTTCGCGCGATCTTTTCGATCTAATTCGAAAGTCTCCTTGCTGATTGGGAGTATAAAGTCAATCGTGTATCTTGGCTTTTGTGCGAACACAATTTCAAACGGCGACAGGCCTGTTGACGCATTAATTGCTGAGTTTATATTAAGTTGGACCATTGGTAATTTTAAGTCCCAATTCTCTGGGTTTTCACCTGCAATTGCCCTGAGGGTTGTTTTAACTTGATCGTGGGCTTTTTCTGCGATGCCATTGGCACGCGGGGAATAGGCTGTCGTGTACGCATTATCTATTGACATGTGGGTCATAATGGCTTGGAGAAATCTTGATTTAAAACCTGTTCCATTGTCACTGCGTATGGTCTTGCAAAGACCAAAGTTCGCAAATACTGCGGATATAAATACCTGCGCGGTTTCTTCAGCGGAGGTTGATTTCACTGGTTGAATAATCACGAACTTAGATAAGTTGCAAATGACGAGGAGTATATGTTTAAACCCTCTTGCTGTGCTAGGAAATGGTCCCGTATGATCTGTTGAAACTATGTCGAACGGGTGTTCCGGTGGCGGAATTGGATGGCATTCTCCGGCTTGTTTGCCAAAGTGGCGCTTTGCGAGCTGGCATGCTTGACACTGGCTAATAAAACTTATAATGTCCGATAGGAGACCTGGCCAGTAATATTTCATTCTGATTTTTACGTATGTACGGTGAGGTCCTGTATGCCCACCAGCGTTAGTCTTGTGCATTTCTGTTAACACTAGTTGTCGTAAGTCTTGAGGCACGCATAATTTTTCAATGTTATTTTCTACTTTGTAGAGGATTCCTTCCTTAATTCGGAACCGTTTTCCTCGCGAATCTTGTAGTCGTACTAGATCGATTTTATTACAACAGAATTTACATTTCTGTTGAGCCAGTAGTAAATCTACTTCGGTCAAAAAATAAACAGGTAGAGTAGGGAATAACAAGTCCGCTTCTGGATCGGCGGGTTTATATAAATTTTCAGTGGATTCGAGGCGTGAAAGTGCGTCGGCGAATAAGTTTTCACTCCCTTTTTTGTAGTGTAGGGTATGATCTTGTTCCAAAAGGAACAATGACCATCGCCAGAGGCGACCTGATTTTGGGCCTACCGATTTTAGCATGGCTACTGCAGAATTATCTGTGTAGATATGTACATGCCGTGCGAATATATACGGGCGGAATTGTTGGACCGCGTAAACAACGGCTAAGCATTCACGCTCAGCTGCCGCGAGACGTGTTTCACTCGGAGAAAACTTGCGTGATGCAAAGGCGACCGGATGAAGATGTTTTCCGTGTTTTTGGAACAATCCAGCTCCTGCCCCAAAATTTGACGCATCGGATTGAATCTGGGTTTCTAAGTTTTCGTTAAAAGGTAGGAGCACTGGGGCTGATATTAATGCTTTTTTGAGGATGGTAAAGGCTTCAATCGCCTCCGGGGTTACTTCGAATTTCTTATCTTTCCTAAGTAGATCTGACAGTGGGGCAGCGATATGAGCAAAATCTTTAATGAAACGGCGGACATAGTTAAATAAACCCAGTATTGATCTGACGTCTTTAATTTTCGTTGGTATTGGTATTTTCTGGACCGCTTCAATTTTGGCGGGGTCTACTTGGATGCCCGTGGGAGTCACTAGGTGGCCAAGGATTTTAACATTAGGGTGTCCGAATTGGCATTTGGCCAGGCTGGCTGTTAGTGTACTATCTCTTAGCCGTTGTAGTACAAAAATTACTCTCTCTTGGAGTTGAGCTATATTATCAGCTCCAACGATTATGTCGTCCAAGTAGATGTAAAGATGCGTGTTTAGCACGTCTTGGAAGATGCTGTTGAGCTTCCGTTGGAATATTGCCGGCGCTACTGAGATCCCGAAGCTTAGGACTCGAAATTGGTGGAGCGAACTGTTTGCGGTGAATGCAAATATGATGAACTGTTTCGGTATTAACATCTGAAGGTATCCACTCTTAAGGTCGAAAGATGCGCGGTATTTGTACCTAATAATGTTGCGGAGGATGACATCTATGGAGCTTAAAGGTCCAGCGTCTTGATAAAGTGTGGCGTTAATTTTTCTGAAGTCGACGCATATTCTTACACGCTTCTCTAGGGGTAGTTCTCTTCCTAGAACTTTATGCCCCCGGGAAATGCAAATTAGGTTGGATGAATTCGGGCTTATGCTATTTTCGATAACGCCTGCGGCGCGCCAAGCTTTGATTGTTGTATCGATGCATTTCATTTCCTCATCACTGTAACTGTAACTTTTGCACTTAATTATTGGACTATTCGGCTTTTGATAGATGGGTTCCGTATATAATTTTGATATCTTAATTGGTTCCCCACTCGTAGCTAGAACATCTCGGTATGTACGTAGTATGGTTTTGAACTCCTCTCATTGGGTTGGTGAGAATGTAGACCCTATCGCGGCGTCTAATTCAACTTCAAATTCTGAAGGTTCCTCAGGCTCTAGAGGTTCGGTCGTATGTCTTTCCGTAAGATGATAAACCTCTGACAGTGCAAAATTCATTGGTATGCATATGTCTTTGAGTTCTTGATTTTGTAATTCCACGAAAGACTGATGTCCCAAGGGGGCTTGAATTGATTGATTTTTGAAGAACAACTTGCCCTGAGGCGTCTGGATTGACTGCGTATCGGAATAGTATGTTTGGTCTTCCATAGGAACTACTGGACTATGGATGTTGATTGGAATTCTCACTATCGCTTGAGGCGGTATATTTAAATCTTCGGTCGTAGTGATGTATATAGACGAACGTTTAATTGCTTTGCGTAGTATATGTTGCACATTGGGGGTTTCACTATTGATGAGTGAAAGTGGAACGATAGTACTGTCTTTTAGGATGAGATGGCGTGGACTAAACGTTATATTCTGTACGTGGTTGGTAAGAAAGTTTAAGCCCAGAAGGCAGCGAATCGGGAGTTTTTGGACGATTTCAAAATCATGCAAAAATTTATAACCGTTTACCAATGTTACTGCTAGGTTGGTTTTTCCATAACTTGGTATTTTCTCATCTGCGATTCCTTTGAATAAAACCGTTGAATGTTGAATAGGATGATTAGGCGGGAGAACTGATTTATCGATAAGGCATTGAATACTACCCGTGTCGATCACTGCGGAGAATTCTTTTGTTAAGGTGCGGAGTGTGATGTAAAGAAGTTGGGGAGAAATGGTTGATGTTATTAATGAGACGCTGGCGTCGGGCTTGTGCTCGGGAGAGCTTGTTGTTGGCGGTGGTGATTTCGCTCCTGGTACTGCTGATAGTCCCGGGAGGGCGACCGTTGTTGGTTTGGTGGCACGAAATAGTTGTGGTTGGGCGATTGGTATCGCTGCTGACCGAAATTGTTGTAATTCTGGTTGTAGAAATTCTGTCTCGGATTTTGAAAAAAACGGCGTTGTTGCCAATTGGGGTTGAAACCGCGGTTGAATGACGTTCTGGGTTGAAAATGGGGCGTGAAGACGCCGTTGGGATTGTTGGTTCGGACGAATGTCGGCCAACGTTGAACGCCTCGATTGGTAGTTGCAACTTGGTTGTTGGGAATATAGTTGTTCCTCGGAAGGAAATCGTTTTTTGGCGGCTTGCGTTTGCAATCTGCGATTCGGTGTCCTGGTTCGTTGCAATAGAAGCAGTTCATCCCCGTCCGGGGTTGTTGTTGATGTTGTTGTTGCGGATTGCCTTCTTCGAGCTTTTTTGGTTTAGCGTTCTGCGTTAAGAAAATCGGTTGCAGAGCTGTGGACGTACTATTAGTCTCCGTGATGTCCTCATCGAAAATTTTGAATATCTGCAACAACTGAGGAATTGTCGTTGGTTGCTGGAGTTTGACCAAGGTCTGGAATCTTTGATCCAGGCCTCTAAGCACCAAGTTGATTCTAGATAACACATCCATAGCTGGATTAAGAGCCAGAACTAATTCAATTATTCTTTCGTAAAAATGTCTGCATTTTTCCCCTGGTTTTTGTTTTGCACTCATGAGCTGTTCCATAAGCTTAGCTGGCGAAGTTGTTTCAAATCGGTCTAAGAAATCTTGACGAAGCAAGTTCCATCGCTGTTCATCAGTAAGAACCGCTGGATTTTGTAACTCATTTGCTTTTCGTATGACTATCCAAGTCAATGCGTCATCATCCATTGCTAGTTCAAATTGTTGCTTAGCCTGTAAGTGTGTCTATCCCATAGATGCCCCGAGGATTTCAAACTTACTAATTTATGCCCTGGCAGCGGTTTTACCCGTATATTTTTCTGGGCGGTGTTGGATCCGGGGTTGTTGACGGGCCGCTAACTGAGCTGCGGTGGTTTGAAAGGTCGCCGTCTGTTGGCGTGTCTGATTCGCCAGGTCCGCAAGATTTAGATTAATTTGTTGTTGTTGATCATTAAATTGTTGTTGTTGATCATTCGTTGCTGCCTGATTATTGAGAATAATCTGAACTCCTCTTAAGGTATCGACAAGAGTACGTTCGATGTTGGGTGTACCTGATCCGCCTGTATGTGACATGGTGGAGCCGGTGTGATGTTTTCTAGCCGTGGAACTAGTAGTCGTGGTTATTGATGGAACTGTTGACGTTTGAGCTGCGGTAGTTCGGGTGTACGTATAGGTCGGCCTAGGCGTGGTTGCCGAACTGACGACTGTAACTGGTGGTTGAGTCCCACTAGCAAATGTATAGCTTGGGCGTGTTGGTGGGGCTGTAGTGACCACTATCGTTCGCGGTTGAGCAGTGTCGGTGCCGGTTTTCTTGGCTTCTGCCGTCCCTGAAGGATTTTGGCTGGGTTTTGACTCAACCTTGATGGGGCTTCTCTCCTGACTTAACGGTTTCTTCGGAACTGGGTATGATTTACCGGCGGCTATAGCGGGTTGCGCGTTTATTAATGGAGTTAACACTGATTTAAACGGATTTCGCGAAGCACGGATGGACTCGAATATAG
>JAQGAK010001906.1:0-25249 GCA_034696945.1 Lipothrix lubbocki
TGTAAGTTGGGTTTTTGGCTGCTGAACATTCAGCCGCACAGTTTTGTGTCTACCATTTCAAATAAGTTTTTTATGTTGTTCTTTGTCTCTCTGCAGAGACAAAAACAGATTGTAAGTTGGGTTTTTGACTGCTGAACATTCAGCCGCACAGTTTTGTGTCTACAATTTTTTTTCTTGCTTTGAGATTTTTATTTCGTTCATTATATTTTTCATGATATGTTATATGCTATGGAAATGGGATTTGGCAAATTGTTGTTTGTAGCTAACAAACTAGGCGGTGTAGACCCATAACGGAATACTGAATAAATTTCGCATGTTTTATTGCATATATATGTGTAACTGTATACTTAAATGTGGCAACGCTGTGATAGTTTCCAGTGCTGAAATGCTAACATATCCCAGTGGAACACGCTGTACATACATACTACTATCTGTACTACTTCCCTGCGAAGCCAATCGGGTACTGAAATTAGTTAATGTGACATACGACTTTAGTACACCCGAGTGACTTCAAAAGAAAGTAGTTTAATGGTAGGCACTATACATATTAGTTTCCCATTCGGTACTTGTAATTAACGTACATGATAATGCATGGAAAACCCCGTGCCGCGGCCCAGTTAATTGAAAAAATGGGTATAGTTATTTTATTTAACTAGAATTCAAACCAAATTTTATTTTACAAGGTATATTTTGACACTAATGCGGATGATTACACCCGTATTTCTACGGAAAAAAACTGTTTTTGTGTGGTTTGAATAATATTTTCAGCCCAAATATTACCATGTGCAGGTTCAAAATGACCAAAGCTAAACTGTGAAGGAATGATATTTTAATATCAAATTTTTCTACAATTGCCAAAGAAAGCAGATTAACTAGCAATTGCATAGAACTTTACTCATTTAAAGATCATGGAAAAAATTGCCGGCCCAAGCAACCAAAAGTTATTTATTAACTTGCACTGGTTTTTTTTCCCTGTATCACTGTAATAATTTAGAATCGGAACCAGAAAAGAGTTTTTGAACTGGTGTGTATAAATATTTTATATGCTACCGTTACCTTCAACTGGTTGCAATTTTAATAATAATTTGATGAATGTACTAATCGTAAGCCGTCGTCACAAATCTTGATCGAAATTATTCCGTCTTCGTGTTTAAGAATGTAACTGATAATACTATACTTTACTTCAAACTTCGTACTACTTATACTTAACTTATATATCAATATACAATATAAATTCTTCTAAATCGTAACCCTAGTTTGCTCCATTTGAGCTACAAAGGTATTGTTGTTGTAAACTAATGTATTTCCAACGTAATATAATTATAAAGGAATGAACAATTCCTTGTGTAAATTTAAAATAAATTCTTGAATGTCATCGGTTAACTTATACATAAAGTTTGTTCATTTCTGAACATTAAAAATAAACGTGTTGTCAATCTTTTGAACTTCTGCGTGTTTCCACCGTTGTCCATTCACGCTTTATTGATGACTGTCGTCTCAGTATTAACTAAGCAACCTTTGCACTCTTATATTCTTACTTAGTGTAACATTGATTAAATTAAGGCTGGTTGTTGGGTACCCACTAATTAATAAGGAATAATTTTCAGTGTGCGTGTGGAATACAGTAAGAGCGCCGTTTTGTAATTGTGCAATTTTTAATATGCGTGCTACTACTTTTTGAACACTAGTGTTTTTTCTACCAGTCTTGCCACAAATATCCACAGCTGTCGTCCTCACGTAAAGTAAGTGCGGTTGCATATCACTCACTGCCACTCGTTGCATTCCTTTAACGTCAAAGTAATATGTAGCCCAATCGTTGTATTTGCACTCCCTTTTTTTAGAAATTAGAAATACCTGTTTTGACAGTGATCTTAGAACCCGTGTGGTTTATTTATTAGTTTAGTATTGTTAGTTCGTTCTATGTCTACCTAACATCGGCAACGAAATTATTTACAAAGGTTTAAAGTTTTTCTTAGGTGATGGTACAGGGTTCATCTTTTTAAATAGAAATTTTCATCTTAACCCAATGATTCCGCCTGGACCAGATAGCTATTCATTATAACGGCGTGCATACTCACGAACTAATTGAAAAATAACATAACATTTAGGATTACGAAGCTGCCTATACAGTTAAGTAGAGACGCCCTTGCTTTAATTTTCCTTCCGAATAGTTTCTCATTTGAAAAATGTAATGAAAGCAAGCTCAAATCCACGTGTCAGCGCTGGGCTTTACGTTTACTCTTTTCCAGGTCAGTGTTTTTCGGCAGTTCTTTAATCCTAGATAATCATTTTGTATTTATTTCTATCCAATCAATTGTTCCTGAAACCTTTATTTAATTTCCATTATTTTACACGAAGAAAATCTCCAATCTAAATCCATGTGTTTTTATATAACCATATTGTTTTGTCTTTGCACAACATATTTCTTCTACACTCTGTCCTTTCTGTCTTTAGTTTCTAATCGTCCTGTTTCTACTAAAAAGCATTTCCTGCTTTATTTGTCCGCTATAAATTACTCTCTTTCCGTACTTGTTAATTGCCGTGGAGTTTAGGATACGGCGAATAAACGTTGTAAGTAGGAGACTTCAACCAGGTACAGGACCTTGTTTGGTAGTTGGCTTTATTGCATCTAACAAAACCTTACTAATTGGCGTAAGTAATCACATGTATTTTCATTGAACAGACAGCAAATTGCTCACTAAGACTAGCAAAGCGTCTGGTCTGAGTGTTACTAACCTTAATGTTGCATAGTGTAAATATCCAGCGTAAAGGACAAAGCACGATGTAAAAAAGCAAACGCATGTAGTTACAACAAGAAGTAAAAGGTATTTAATACTCTAACTACCAGAAGAAAAATGACAATAGACGATCAAAATGATCCCATGAAAAGTAAGACTTGAGATTTAATAGCTATGGAAAGTATTGTCAGTCAGTGTTTAAATGGTCGGGTACGATACTATTAAATGGTTGAGGGCAATTATTGCCGATCATGATGCTACCGTTCATGGTGCGTAAAGTTTCAGCAAATGTGTTACAATCACAAGCAGAGGCTTTATAAATTGTTTCAAGCACTACGAGAACTGTAACAAATATATAGCCAAATAAAACATTCGAAGCGGGGCACTATGACATTGACAATAAAAGTGCACATCTGTCTTCACTTAATTCGATTGCTAAATAACCGCTGTTCCGACCCATTTCAACGCCATAATCCGTTACTAATGAAAGAAAAATATATGGAGAGGAAGCCAAAACTTTGGCAATTAAATTAGGTAGAACCTGATGCTGCATTAAGTTTGTAACTGGATGGTAGGCGTTCCGTTTGTGTCACTATGGAGTACTAAAGAAATTATTTCTCACAAATATGAGCTATTCAGTTCTCACAATCTTCCGCTGAGAATTTTATAAGAAAAGTTATATACCTACTATTAAACAGTTAAAGTTGTAAACTAAATGTGTTGGGGATGTAAAATTATCCAGCTTTACTAAGCTACTACCAATCGCTACTTTTTTAATGGGGAAGGCGGAATGGGCAGCCCAGTTAGACTTTATGCAAAATTTTGTATTTCTTACTTTGGGTAGCATTTGCTCTCGTAATAAGTTGAATCTTTTATCCAGGGAGGTGGAATAAATGGTGTTATCCCAAAGTTTTATAATGGCTTTGACCTTTTTCTTTTGTACATTTTTATAAACTGTAGTTGGGGTTATCACGTTTTAAAATCATATGCTATATGTGTATAGCAAAATGTAGCCTGCTCTCAAACAGGGGTGTATCTGAAACTTCTGAGATTGATACGGGAGGTTTTTATGTAGATCAAAAGAGCAAACGTGGATTGGGAATAAGGTCTTTGAAAGCTCACGCACAAAGAAAGTTACGCAGAGGTAGCAAAAGTGAAAGTATTAGGGAAAGTTGTTTGTTAGAAAAGTTAATCACGCAAGAATACGTGGAATTCAGGTCATCATACATATGTGTATATATTTTCAATGCTAAAGATGTATGTATGTGGGTTTGCAAAGATGTCTTCAAAGGGGGAAATCCTAGAAAAGCTGCTGTAAATATAGCAAAAGTAGTTTAGAAACATCAGCAGGTGATGTAGTCTGTACATGTGCCAGACCAACATCAACGCGTTTTTGTCCGTTTGCCGATCGAATCTTTTGTCAACCAAAGTTTTTCCTACAAAATATCGATTCGGTTGATATTTATGGTGTTTTGTAGTGTGTGAATTTTTAATGCAACTTTGAATTTGTATTTATGTTTGAGTATACTAAAATCGCATGGTTTAATTAATTAGAGTAAAATGTAAATTGTGTATAATAGAAGATGGCAACTATATTATTTATTGTGTGGCATTTTGTACTCTAAAGTTCTTTCAAAGAACCCACATGTGCAAACAGCAATTTAAATTTCAGAACTGCCATGTCATGTCTTGTGTCCACTTGATCACACATCTCATACGACACCATTGATTTTGAATACACTTATTTTTGAAATTGTCCACCGAATACAAGTTTTCTTCCGTATTCTCTATTACTGTCATGTCTGTATGTATAAAATTTATTTTACATGCAGTACTACGTCTTCATATCGTGTAATTTTGTTTACTGTGTATTTCACAAAAATCTTGAATTTTGCTCACTCAGCGTCAGTTTTTAACTTATCAATATAATTGTGATGTGTATACAGGAAACGGTAAATGGGTGCTGTGGTAGTGCATCATCGCGACGTAGGAGAGGTTATCGGAACACTCATCAGAGCACGTCTGGGTCCTCCCGTTCACAAGGTCTCCTTCTGACGGACATAACCACCACATTGACAGTCTCCTTGAACAATGGAAGTGGCAAGTTCAATCAGTATCAACAGTATCATCATACCCCTCACAGCCCTCACGTGAACGGAAATGGTAAATCCGTTGCATTGTAAAAATGGTCTGCGACATAATTGATTAATGTCGTCGCTGTCATGACGTTGAGCATGAAACAAGAAACTTACTTATCATTCAATGTCGATTATTATCCAATAGACATACATACATATGTTCCTAGTTTACAGTTTGCATTCGGTACGTTTGATGACAATCCCCAAAGGTCTGCCAACATAAAATATTTTGTATTCAAGCGTGTCAAACAATGCGTATCCCCTAATTTATCACTGTATCATACTATCCTACATACATACATATTATGTATCTATATCTATATGTAAAGTTTAGATTTGTTTATTATATATGTACGTATATAAATGTAAGTATGTCATGATAAAATACGATTATTTATAATATGATATAAAAACTTCTACACTCTTATAGCCACAAATGGAAATTTGCAAGACATTTTCAATTTTGCAGGCATCAATTCCAAGACATTTTAAAGCAAGAAGCACTAACTTTGATATAAAAAAAGTATGTAACAAAACTATACACCTGAACTTTGAACAATCTAAATATTAGTAAATCAGTGTTGAATGTCTTAATAGAGATTTTGACTGTGTGAATGTAACATGTACCTTGAACTTCATTAAACAAGTATGTATCTGAGCTTTCTCAAAGTATGGATGGTATGATGTATGAAAGCA
Source organism: Lipothrix lubbocki (assembly GCA_034696945.1). NCBI lineage: Eukaryota > Metazoa > Arthropoda > Collembola > Symphypleona > Sminthuridae > Lipothrix > Lipothrix lubbocki. The sequence continues at coordinate 5,573 of JAQGAK010001906.1, forward strand.
GCTGTGCTGGCCTTGCTACGTTCAAAAGTTATACTAATATGAGCTCGGTGTGATCTTAATCTTCAGGTTACCTTGGTGCAATGTATATTTTATTAAGCGTATTTATTTTTAGTCTGACAAATTATTTAAGGTGGACTGTCATCATGACTGGGTTTATAGTACGTATATTGTATTTACATGTATCTCTTAAGGTTTTTATAATTGTTTTAATTGTTTGATAATTCAATTGTGCTAAACAAACTTATGGTAATATTAGTACAAAAATTAGTTAGTGTTACAGATGATATTGCAAAGGATTTATTTTAAAACGGTTGTGTTGTGTTTCCGGAATACATGTTGAATTAAGTAAGTGCATTTTTATGGAATGTAGATGGTTGAGCTACAGAACCCAATTTTGCTTGTAAATGCGCTTTCTCGAAACTTTCACAGCAACGTACCTAAAGTACTAATATTATGCGTTGCTGTTGAGACTACAAATATATACTTATATATATATGCAAACGAATTTACACATTGGTTCAAAATAATTTACATGTGTAAGTATGCATAGTTCATAGTATAAGTCCCGCACTTATGTGGATTAATTACGGTAGTTAACTTACAATAATGTGTGGTGTGTATTCCATAGAACTGAAGGAGATTAAGCGTTGATGTAATTTCATACTAGGTAGTAATTTTAAAATTGTTCGTGCTAATGTCCAAGTATATTTTAGAATAGTGACAGCGTCATAGTAAACATTGCATTGTATACGCTTTTCTGTATACGAGTGGGTGTTTTGTAGTACAGATTGCTGTCTGTGTTTGTACAGATATTGTAACAAATTATATTGTACTAATGGCTACAGTGCTTATAACATACAATGTATAATGTTCTTGCTATCTATATCTATAAGATTCTAATGAAAACATAATAATTCTGTATTTGAAGTCTACACATGTGCTGTTAAGTGTACCTATTTTATGACCGTCTCAATCGGAATTGAAATTATATAAACTAATCTGTTTAAACCATTTACGCCCACTGACATTAGCTGTAATTACGAAATGGCATTCTGTGTAAATAATTGTAAATAAAACTTGGAGGCTTATATTATCACAAGTGTACCAATGGTGCAAGAACCAAAATGTTATTCATAAGTATGTAAATGTTCAAGGAACTTATTAATACTTCGTGACTACCGAAGTAAAATGTTGACATGTAGAAGTTACGACATTGTGTATCTGTAAATACATATTATTGTTGTATAATATGATTGAACAAGAAAGTAACGTGATTATGCTAAATCTCCAACAAAGGGAAAATCACTACGTCCTACTATAATGAAAAACATTTGATACTTCTACTCTTTTACTTAAATCTAGCAATCTTTTAAATACTGTAAGTTTTATGTAAGCATATATAAGTGCAGTTATGTATATGTGTATGAACATGACATGTTAGAAAGAAGTAGGATTTCTACCAGGGTATGTGTATATCTACTTATATTTATATACATGTACTTTCCCGTGATTTCTACTCCAATAGTTTGAATGTTTAAGCTAAAGCTTGTATAAGTGGACATAAGTAGAAATAAGGTATAGTAAGTATAGTTTGTTAGTAAACCTAAAGAGTATATATAGTTCATATTTATATATGTAGATACACAGATAAAAACATATTTTCTAGTCATACTCAGACTGTGTTACATTGTTTTGTATTGAATCGCTTAGTGTACGATTTATTATGTTTCGCGTTATGAATGTATACGAGTAATGGTGCTATGTATAGCTTATAAGGTTTTCTGAAATATTGTAGATGTTTCTGCTCGAATAGAATTATATGGAATATTTGCGTCACAAAAAATCGTTCAGAGATACATTGAGGCTACATTGAACGCTTTTACCAGTAAATGCTTCTTGAATCTTGAGGTTGCTTTTGTTTTTAGCATGATAATTTGGTCTGAATTATTAAGCAATGAATTTGATGAGAGAGAGAGAGAGAGGTTGCTTTTCAGCCCTTTCTCAATATGAGACTTGTGGACACAAAATGAATGTCTAGGAACGTTTAATAGTATTATTACTTTAAAGTATTTAAAACTTGATGTGCATATATGTTTATATAAATATTGTCTTGAGAGGAAAATAAAATAAATTGAGGAAAAGTGCAACTTCGTGTAGCGGAGTCTTTAAAAAGACATACCTTTTTTTACAAGTGCAGGAGTTTGTTGACACTTTAGGAAGTCGAGAAAAATTGCTTTAGTGGTGGGATGCTGTTTCAATGTCATTGTAGGTACTGCATATCTATCCTATATTACATATCTATCATATATATTTGGCCTATACGGCGGAAGGTGATTTATGCATCTTATGAGGATTTGAAAGGTTGTTCTTAAAATTGTAAGAAAGTATCTTACAATTTCAAGAACCGTGGATTTTAAGAACTTGTGTCATCGGCAGCTAGTTTATCCCCACTCTTGGGAAACAACACAGCTGATGGCATCCTCAAAGTACATATGTATGTACTGTTACTTACTCATGGTCGAAGAAAACAAATATATATACACAAAAGTAAATGCACGTAAGCTCGCAACGGCTTAATAACTGCCTCCTCTTGTGTGGTGAAGTTCTTTTAACAGGATTTAATGCACGCTTGAAAAAAATCGATGCAGAAAGTCACATTTGACGAGAGAAATAGTGCTTACAAGGACTTTCTTTCATCTAAAGATGTGCGGATTTGCGGATGCAGAACAAATCAGTAACGATTTTTATAAAGATGCAACTCCTGGCACAATCACGTGCACAGCTCCATCCTTGAGGTAAGTAAGCTGGACTATCACCTTGTTATACTAGCATCCCGAATTCGCCGAGACATTTAATGCTACAAAAAAATCTGCTGCAGAAATACTTACGAATATCCTACGTGTGGCCACGTGCCCAAAATATTGGCAAATTCTCAAGGTCCGTACTGAATCAATCTATAAAACGTGTTTTTGACCCTTTATTAACTTTCCTGTTGGAAAGAAGTGAGCCTTGTTAGCTTGCAACTGATTACATTGGAGTTCTTTCCACTAAAATGATTGATTCCTTTTATGTTTGCATTTTATATATTGTATGCTCTAACAATAAAAGCCCATCGTGCTCCTTGATTCAAGTTTTACACACGCAATAACCACTAGTAGGCGTTATTTGACATCCATACTATTATAGAATGACGTAAATCAATATAAAACAAGATCATATTATTTTTAGATACATACAAAAGAATCGATCCCATATTAATTTGTAGAATACAACGGCGATATCTTATATGTTTCTGCGTTAAGGTGATGATGGCCATCCCCTGGTTCATCTGTGGATTCATGCTCATCGTGTCCATGATTATGACCAGCAAGAGTAATCATTAATGTCATTGCCGACATTCCAATAAGAATGCTTGTGAACTGAATGAATCCAATAATCCTGTTAAGCTTTTGAAATTCCCTGAATTCCTTCTTCGCCCTTTCTCGATTTAGGATTTCGAAGAACACCACGTACAATAACGTTCCTGTGGACAAACCCTGTAAAATAAAAATTTCAACAATCTAACATAATGTGTCTATATGTACATTGCTAAAGAATCTTATACATATAATGGGTGTAGATATGACACAGGAATTAAAATCAATAAGCTTTCAACAAAATCTAATTTGCACACTTTACGGAAGGCACTAAAAATTCAATTTACCCTATCAGTAGTGAAAATAATAAAGGAAAGGAAAGATGCATAAGATAAAAAAAGGTATGTATGTATGTAAATGGAGTTCATACTTTAGAATTGAACTTTTCTTCATTTTAGAGCCTGTGTGAATAATTTACGACTAAAATTTTTGAATCAGTGCTTGAACACACACATATATTCTCATCAACAGGTTTTTGCATCTCTAGAACGAAACCAGAAAAAGGCTTGTTTTGCATAGAAAAGTTATAGCACTTAATTAGATGAACTTTGAAATATTGCTGAATTAAATAAAGTTTGAAATATAGCCTAATTAAATAAAGTTTGAAATATTGCATACTTATATCAAGTTTGAATTACTGCCTCATTATACCGAGTTGAAAATACTGCGTAAAAAATCCACTCAAGAAATCTTTTACCTTTATAATAGCAATAGGTAAGACGTTGTTAGAATTCGAAGAAATCAAAGTTCCGATGAAAATCCCGACTGGAGAGATGACGCCAAAGAAAACTATCGAGCCAATGTAAGTTGACGTCTTTGCACGCGTTGCAAAAAGTTCCATCCCCATGCAGAATGAAATAACAAATTTATGTGAGGCTACTGCTCCGAACATAAACCAAAGTGATGCTGACTCCTGTTATGGAAACAATCATTAAACAACCATCATTAGAATAATATAGCCCTTACATAGAATTTCGAAATCGATTCATTTTTCCACGTCAGAAGTCGTTACTTATACATATAAGTACTGTATTGGAATATAAAAGCTGGGCAATCCCAATAGACACATATACATTCATTTACAATAAGACATTTCATGGCTTGTAAGGCAATACGGTAAGCTTAAAAGCAAGTTATTATTCTCTAGAAGAACTCTCATTAGAGTCCGCGTGTTCAATACAAGAAAGCAGCAGGCATAACAAGGCCGAACTCGGACAAAACGTTGAGACAACAAATCTTTATTAATAGGACCTTTAGCCATTAAACACCACAACGTTCTGTGAGCTTTAATGCTCCAATTCCAGTTCGCCATCTTCAAACGTATGTACTGCAATAGGATTGAGAACAAGTTTGTTGACACAGCTCTAATGTAGCGTATAATGTGAACAGCATTTATAAGCCCAAATAAAGTAAAAGTAATTTTCAGGGAACAGTGTACGGCAATTATTCAGGACGTTAAACCTGGAAGATTATCAAGACGGAGAAGTATAACTACAACCCGGAAGTTTTCGGGAAAAACGCTCACTAAAAGTTAAAACACTCAAAAACTGATATATTTGATAGGTTAAGACGTAGAAAAAACAGTTCATTCTCTATCAGATAAGCATCAGCCGATGCAGTCCTTATCCTCCTGTCTTGTTATTGTCTCGTGTCTAATCGCCCCCAAGTCGGATTACGTGAAGTAAAAGTAATCTGAAAAGTCGGAGAGACAGCAGCGAAGCAAGCAGTGTATGCACAAGACCGACCATATACGCTTGAAGTTAAACTACCCAATGGAATTCAAATTATTCCTTGATAGTATTTACTGCAAACGCATGCATATTACATATTAAAAGTTGATGTAAACAACGATAGTATAACGATTTTGATGCCTCGTGAGCTCCAATTCACGTTGTACAGAAAACTGAATTTATCAATATTTTAGTAGAAGCACACTTGCACAAGTACATTACTTTATTATGTATGTATTTATGGACGTACTTGTGCATCTATGTACATGTATGTATTTGTTTTTGTTCAAAGCGTAAAACGGAGGCGGCTTATGATTACAAACGAGCGTCCCACATGTGACTCTTGCTTGACTCAAGCGTTGCACAACACTAATACTTGGAGCGGTTTCTTTGTTTGCTAAAAACCGTTAAACCAACAAAATCTTACCAAAAGAAAACAACACATTCAATGGACGGACGTGATGGTAATGCAAAGTGGACATAAGCTATACCACATTATTATCAAATTTGGAGCACTCTATTTCCAAACAAAGTTAAGTAATAGCAGTCTCCCAACAGGTAGTGCAAACATAGAAATGCAAACATGATGAGATAAAGGCTTTCCAGAAAGAAATCAAAGAATGATAACCTGAATGCCGATTGCAATACCTTCCATGATAGCATGAAATGACAATGCAATGAGAGCCAGCAAGGATCGAACTGCCGTGCCAATTCCAGGGCGATCTTCTTCAAAGGTAGATTCAGTGGCAGGTTTGAGTTCGCTAGCTTCAACGTTGCTGCAAGACATCTTTGATGTTTTATGACTTGGGGCTATGGAATGGACACTGGAGGAATGCCTTACCACTGGATGAGGGTGATGTTCATTATCCGCGAGAATAAAATGTGCAACCTCTTCCACAAAATAAATTAAAACAAAACCAATCATGGCCAGGATTTCTGAAACGGGGAAATCACTCTCAAATCTGGAAGTTACTTCAGGAATTTCGTGCAAGTTTTCCCGTGCTTCCGATAACATATGAACTACAGATGTGGTCAGGAGAACTCCGCCGCCGAAGCAACTTAAAACTGTGAGTACTAGGTTGTACACGAGTGAGTTTGAGGATGTCGAGACTGCTGGAAGGATTTTCCTCCTCCGATGAAAAACGATGTAGGGAATCATTCCGAGTATAATTGAGATTATTGCTAAGGCAGCCATTACAAGCCATTTCTCCCAGGAAAGTTCCATGTCGGATTCTTCTCTTTACTGCACACAAACAAAATTATCTCTAATCCACTTATACTCACTTCTGCACTAAATACATCATATATATAACATTGTTGTTACATATATGTAACAACAATGTTTACAACTTACTTGCAGTAATTTTAAAGGACCGAGAAATCTACTATGCATTATTTATAAATGATTACTCAGTAGCAGTAGTACCAAACTACAGTAAAAAAACGTTTCGTTCATTAAGGCTAACTATTTTCAGCAGAAAGAGCATAGAAAAGGCTAAACAAATTACTCTGAATTCCTCTCCCCTTCCCACATGTATTTATCTATATCCTTTCTATTTTCTGCTTGGTTACGACTTTGTAGCTTCACTTAAAATAATCCAATTTATACAAACAATTTTCAGGGGATAAATAAATGTTTGCGCCAGTAACGAAGGGATGAGTGAAACATGACTAAAAAGGCTAATAGTATTAGCCGTATTAAAGTACCAATAAGTACGTACTTTAAAAGTTGACAAAGAGAGCGCAAATTCGGGAAACATGATACAATAGTTCTTCTAGGAATTTCCCCTTTCATCTATTGATATTAACTTTAGTTGGTCTTACCTGCAGATAATATGTTTTCACTATGGCGAGTGCTACAGGTTGTGGAGGAATTGGTATGGGCGTGTGCAACCTTTATACGTAGCTTGCTAATGAAATCCCTGTTGGAACTGTATTTGAGAGCGGGCCGTGTGCAAATCTCCCGTAAACTTCGTAGCAATCCTGGAGGGCACCATGAGCTTTGCTAAAAGTTTAATCACGACTTGCAATAAATTCAATAGGGGAGTCGGATAAAAGGCTCGATATACCCTTATCGGCCGTAAATTATACTTCAAGATAAATATCCCACTTCAAGAACCCATTTCGAGTGCTTTGGACAAATGCCAGTCGTGCTGTTGCATGAAATTCAGTCATGAAACACATTATTCGGGGTTTCAATTTTCACAGATCAGGAGATCTTAGTGCAGGATGGTCCTGTAGACATAAACGGATGATTTTATAACACTTGCTACTTGTTAAGTCCACTTCGTTATCGGTGCCTCAACGGGTAATAAGCCATTTGCGCTTTTACCAAATCTAAACTTTCGCTGAGCTACCTTATTCTCTGTAGAATTATTGGCTCAGGGACAGGAGAATAATATCCATTGCCTCAGTCTAAGTACTTGAATGGCCCCTTCAAAGCTCCTCCGTTCAACGTGTCTATAACTCAAGACTCCTTACTATAATGCAATATCCTTGCTGTTTGATTTTATATAAGTGATAAAAATGGTCAACTGGTAAATTATCACGTTTATCCATGACATTCAATACTAATTAATCATGTATAATTGCTCCTATATTGCATGTAGCAAGTGTCGCTTACTTACTTACCAAAGCCGTGAAGGTATTTTACAGTATAAACGGAGCACCGGGATCATTGCAATATTGCAAACAACAATAATTATTTTTATATTTCTAATGGGTAACATTTCGATCACCACTTTCAATTCGATTGATCTATTTATTAAAGATAGGTTAAGTAAGCATTTTGTTATCAATACAACTCATGTTAACTTAAGTCACACTAGTTCATGCAGTAGATACACGTACAGATATTTCATATAGATTTATCTAGCTAATCCCATCCAACTATGAAGTTACATACACGCAAGTCTGAAATCAGGGTGATAATGGAAAAGGTCATTTAGAGGTTGTGGAAATTAATTATTTGGAGCTTAAAAGCCTAATGTGATATTAAGAACCTACCCTAATAAAACGAATTAACAAAACTACGAATATTGCATACAGACGCAATAATAGATACTTTTCATTATAAAAATGTATCGTAAAATTTATGTTTAGTGTACATGTGTACCTGGCAATTAGAAGCTTCACGAATATTTATGAAGCTCTCGTTGGCTTTTAATTACCCAATTGGCTTATATGAGATTATAGCGGATTATCACATTTTATATCGGCTTTTCTCCACACTTCATACAAAAATATGCATTGTGTGGTACTTCGAGTAGTTAATGCTGCCATCTTGTTGGCAATACTGGGAACAACACAAAACTGTGCAGGATGGTGTGAAATGTTATTTGACACAGATTTCCAACGAAAGACATCATTGCTGACAGTATTCATTTTATATGCCGACATATTTAAAGCCTTAAGGGCTTTGTGACTATGTATTATAACTTATAACGTAGCTTTAGTATAATAATATAATTGGTATTTATAATTTAAGCGTAGATACCTAGTACGTTTTCTACACTTTGAAATACCTATAAATTGGCGAATTATCATGCATGTAAAATTGTACTTATTGTCAAGAATTGTGAGATAACTGCAAAAGAGTTCCGTAGTTCGGTCTACATATTTTTCATATAATCTTTATTTAATGTACTGAGTACTGAGTTTATAAAACTTGAATTTATTGATTATCTTAAAACATAAAAATACATACTTGTCAAGTACTATCAGCGAGAAACACACATGTCCAGATATGTAGGTAGCTATACATACGCGTTTAATTTTTTAAGAGCATACATAGCACAGACCAGTTGCAGCCGAACTCTATACAATATTAATCTTTTGCCATCCCGTTATTGATCAGCTACTAATATAAATAATTAAATAAAAATCTTGTTGCCTATTATCTATCTAATACATACTAGAACATTTTACTTTATTTATTCTTGTTCCCAGGAAGGATTCGGAATAAAAAAAACTAACATTCATTTATCGATTTGTCTAATTAAAAGTTTTCTTCACTATTGCCTCTAAGGCATTTTTACTTTGTAGTTTTAACAGTGGTTTCAATAATAATATCATCATCCATAGCTCCTCAGTTGTTTGTTCAAACTTTACTTCCTAGAATCCAGCTAATTTAAAAGAACTACAGATACAAAAAGTCAAAAATATAGTATTACATTTAATATGTAGTGAGAATAGTAGAGGTGGAGGGCTCTCAACTAGAAAGCACACAGAATAGAGATAATATCATAATATCGATGTATGACATGTATTTTCAGGTTGTTATTGATAAACATAGATAATGCAGACGTTCACCCTCAATACAACACGGACAAGCTATACAAAATGTTTCTTATGGCGTTTTAAATCCTTCTACAGAAATTTAATGCAGGATTAAACCATTAAACTAGCAACAGCAACAAAGAGTTTTACAATGGTGATTATTATAATTTTTATTGTCCTCTTTCAAATAAATTACTCAACTCCCCAACTTCAAATTCAAGATTTTGAAAAGATCTATGAACTTAACTTACCAATTCCATCATCAAACAAATTAGATTCACGCCAGAAAGCCCTACTACCACCATCATTAAAACCTGAAAATTATACAATTAAACTTCAGCCGATCCTTTATCCCGAAGGAAATCTGCAGGAATGGACTGCACCAGGATATGTTGAAATTGTAGCCACAGCAGTAGCTAATGTAAATCAAATTGTCATTCATAGGCATCCCGATATAAAAATTTTCAATGCAACAATTAAGGTAACGCCAACTTTTCTAAACTCTGAACTTCTGTAATTTGTAACGTCTTATGTAAATAATACATGTAATGATAAATTTGGATAATTATAAATAAATATTTTTTGCACATGTAACTAGTTAACAGATGACAACAGTCATTCCATTAGAGTGGGCAGAGTCGAAGAAGACAATGAATCCCACCACTACGGAATAATTTTAGACGAAAATCTAAATGTTGGACAAAAATACAAGCTTTCCATGGAATACATAGCGGACATAAATAATGGGAGCACTGGTTTAGGTCTCTACCGTGCTTTCCACACGGATGCAAATGGAATAGTCAAGTTTGTTAGGAAACTCAAAGCTATAGTATGTATATACTCGTTAGAATTAGAGACAATATTCATTAAATTAATCTTCTAATTGTAGAAAATTGGCTACTACCCAATTTATGGAATATGGAGCACGGAAAGCTTTCCCCTGTTTTGACGAACCGGGGTTTAAATCGACATTTGCTATTTCTCTTGCGAGACCTGTAGATCGCACAGACTACACAACTTTATCCAATTCGGAGCTTCAATCGAATGCATCCTGTTATCGAACGTTACAACAGCCGAATAGATTCGGACCAACCGAATTGTTTGTAAATAAAATGTATGCTATGCAATTTCTCCTATGAAAATGTTGTTAAGAGGAGAGTGACAAACTTGCACTTGAACCGACAAGACGTGAAAAGATAATGGTAAAAAGAGAGAAAACTTGTGTATTTGTGTTAAAAAGTTGTTTAATGTGTGTTAATTGTAATAAAGTTAATTTCGTTAATTAAATCCAGCCACTGCAATTGCACCAACAACACTGTCACTGCCATATAAATACATAATCGCTAAACTCATAATAACCGCCAAATCTCTGTCATTGAATGTTGAGCTGAGCATTGAAGGAGGAAAGTGTAAATTCCTGTCAGCCCTTTACACATCCGGTGAAAAAGAGTAAAATATTTTTAATTTTTTCAATTTAAAGAATTTATTTTATATTTATTGTTTCATTTTATAGTATTTACTGTTTTCATTTTAAAGTGTTAGAAGCCTTAAGCGCTTTTTTCTGTACAATTGAAATGAATGTTGATTTTATTACAGCTTAGATCTACCCGAGGGCTGGGTGTACGACCATTATAAGGAAACAGTTTTGATGTCCACTTATCTCATAGCTATGGTCGTCTCTGATTACTCCTATCAAGAGGCTACTCCGGGATTGTATAAAAAACCGATTCAGGTGAGAATATTGACATTTTAATATTCCCTACTGAATAATTGTTTAAACATGCATTCTTTAAAATAAATTACAAAATCCGAAGGTGTACGGTCCGCCATATTTGATAAAAGACAAGAAAGGAGGAACCTTTGCAGCAGATACTTCTGCCAACGTGATGGCAAACCTTGAAAACTTATTTGGTCAGCCATATGAGATGTACAAACTTGATTCCGTTGCTATACCCAGAGATTATTTTGGACCTGGAGCTATGGAAAATTGGGGTCTTATTATATATAAGTAAGTCGTCGAACAAACAAAAAAAGGAGCTTATATGATTTTGACAAAATATGAAAAGGAGCTTGTATGAAATCACTAATTTAAAGAGCTTATATTAAAATAATTGTGTTTACGGGGGACTCTGGAACATGGGGAAAATACAAGCTCCTTTTTATACTGGGAAATTTCGAAACACGACATGTCTCCTATTCATACTGACCCAAAATCATATAAGTAAGCTCATTTTCTAGTTTGTCCGACGAAGTATTTTTATTTTGTCAATAATAAATATTGATATTAATTATATTTATTATAACATTAAATGATCTACCTATAGTACCTACCTACACATACCTAATGTATCTTTGATGTTCATATTGCCCCAAATCTATAGGGACAACTACTTAATGTACTATCCTGGAGAATCCGTCGAAGCGAATCGCCAGCAAACTGCACGAGTAATAGTTCACGAACAAACCCATCAATGGTGATTATGAACAGAAATTAATTAAAATCACAGAAACTTTAATTTCTAACTAATAATGTAGACATATAATATCTCACTCAAAAATGACGAATGGGAATCAGAACATGACTTTTAATTAATTAAAAAGCAAACATGTAATGACACTTCCATTAATTCTATAATGCAGGTTTGGAAATCTGGTTACCATAAAATGGTGGTCGCATATTTGGCTAAGCGAAGGTTTCGCAACCTATTTTGCAGCAGTGGGACTTCCAGAAGTGTACCCTGAGTTTGACCAAAGAAGGGAATTTCTTATCGCCTCTGTACAAAAATCAATGGCATTTGATGTAGGGCCTGAGGAGCCCATTTTAAATTTGGAAGCCGAACCTGATAAAATTACTAGTTCTACAGTTATTATTTACGATAAAGCCGGTTCAATCATCCGAATGATGGAAGGATTGTTAGGGAATGATACCTTGTTGACCTCCTTAAAGGAATACATACAACAATAGTGAGTTTTCGCACAAATATTGCACTCGTACCAACAGATGCACTGTAGTCATTTTCAGTACAGATATAGAGCTTATTGCAGCATTTTCAAATAATTTACAAATAATAATATTTTTTCTTATCATTTAAATTAATTTCAAGCAAATACACATCTGCAGAGCAAGATAACTTATTCTCGGTCATGGAAAAATATGCAGAAGGAAAAATTCCAGAAGGAACAACGTTTAAAGAAATAATGGAAACCTGGACTACTCAGCCAGGATTTCCTTTGATACGGGTCAATACTGTGGGATCATCCCTTGTTTACATATCTCAGGTTAGCGTAGCTCAAATTCATACCAACATGTTGTAATAATCGGTTAAGGAGCTAAGAACTACAACAAGTCATGTGTAAGGTTCTTGTATCTACTTATTTGAGTATACAGTCTTGTCTCTACACAGGAGAGATTGAAACCAGCTTCACCACATCAAAGAGAAGCAGATAATATGATGTCTAACAGATCACCCTTAGGATGGGATGTTCCCATTCCAATTATAACTGAGAACAGTCCCGCATTTTCAAATCACACACCGACATTATGGTTTTTGAAAGACAAATTAATGGTCTCATTCCCACACAACAACTCTCAATGGATGATTTTAAATCCTGACGCATACGGTAATAGTAAAGTAAATGTATATAGTCCTGATCCGTATTTGAGCTTTACAATATAAAAAGATTCACTCTTATTAGTTTAAATAAGAAAGTATCTCTATGCTTTGGCTTCTGCTGATCTTCTGACGTCTGATTTAGGATACTATCGGGTACTGTATGACAACTCGTTGCTCCAACTCATCCTGACAGAATTGAAACAACCAGACTGTAGAATTAGTGGATTATCTCGAAGTCAGATCATTGATGATTATTTCAATTTAGCTAAACTAGGTAAATAATATGTATTCTAGACTAAATCATATGACTGTACATATGTATATACATTAAAAACATGCCAAATTATTTTTCAAAGGACACGTTTCAATCTCGACTGCATTGGATCTAACGACGTACATGCATGGTGAAACTGACTTCGTAGTGTGGTATGCTTTATTCAACAACCTCCAGAAGACACTGCAAATATTTAGCAATGAAGAATCGAAGTCATTCAAGGTATGCAAGCTCCAACAAGTTATAAAGTCATTATTAATTCGATCTCACTAGCTTAAATGTTGCTACTGTGGTTACTTTGGCAGGAATACATGTCTCCAAAACTGGATGAGGTTTTGAATTTAATTTCCTGGGAACAAAACTCATTCGAGAAGGGGACCAAAGTTATATTTCGAACAAAATTAGCTGATTGGGCGTGTGCTCTGGAAAGTGATGGATGTGTCAAAAAAGCTATTGAGCTATTTCAGAAATGGAGTATGGAAGGTGTCAACCCGTAAGCCATTTTCAGCATTTTAGTTGTACATACAATACACACATGTACTACATTATGCATTTATTAACGTCGTTTCAAAATTTTATTATACTTATTACATTGCTTGCAACTTTCAAGTTACCCAAAATAAATTATATTTTAAGGGTTGCTTTGGATCTACAACCAGTTTTATACTGTGCAATAGTAGCACATGGTTCAAATGCGGCTGAATTCATGTTTCGAGAATTCCAAGACCCAGATACAATACCATCTCAGAAGGAAATTCTTTTAAAAAGCCTGACCTGCTCCAGGAATGTGACCTTCTTGCAAGAGTATGTTATGATATAAATTCTACATGTTTCACATATAGGATTGTACAGTCAGATATCACATTACAGAGTAAAGTAAAATAAAACAAATCAATAATTTTGTCTAGATTACTGTACTTATCTCTGGATTCGGATTCCGAAGTGAGCAAAACGACGGTGCCGGTATTTCAAAACGTTGGATCAAATAGTTTGGGACGGGAACTTGTGCTAAGAACTATTAGGGCAAACTTTGATCAACTGAAATTGCATTCCGGCGGAGTGACAGCTGTGAGAGATATAATTATTTCTCTGAGCACTTATCTCACTAAGGAAACTGAAAGGAATGATGTATGTACAACTACCTACATATTGAAATCATGGATTAAAACCTACAGTTTTTTTCTTAACAATTTATCACCATGAATACTTGCCAAAAATCAAATTTCTTTGATAAATTTACTTATTATTGATATGATTATAATATTTTGCAGCTCCAGCAGTTAATCGCTGAGAGAGAAAAGGATCTAGTTCCTGTCAAAGAATCCATGGAGGCTGCCCTGAAAACCATTAATGACAATTTGTTATGGATTAATAAATACTACAATGAGATGAATACCTGGTTTGAAGATCACGCATGAAACAATTTACGTAAGAAACCAATCTTACCGATGCCACCTGAGATCAAAATCCTTTGCAATAATTAATAAATAGCCATTTCAAAAACCTGGTAATATTATTAAATCTGTATATCGTGCTTCTTATTTAATTACAAACATAAATACAAAGTGGTAAAAAGGACTTATTAAAGGGATTCAGAATTCATTTTTAATTAAAGCATTCATTAAAGGGATTATTCTCCCAACCCCTTGGTTATGTTTTCAAATTCTTTTCTACAATTTATCTTGATAATCTGTTCATAAGATTTCAAAAAAAAGAATACTAATCAATTAATCAAAAAATGAATAATAATAAATAAATAAAATTAATAATAATTAATAAAAAGAATTAGTAATACAAAATACCAAATTTTTATAATGTAACTGTCATCACGTCAGCATTGAATTTCTTCGCTGCTCTAAAAATGTACTTGGTTATACCATATCTCAAGTCATTACTGCTGCAATCTACCCGGGGAAACAAAGAACTATGTTGTTGTAATTATTTTGCTGCTGCTGCTTTTGCTTATTGCAGAATGTTGCTTGTGCTTTCAGAAATCCTTGAGTGTCGGCGGGAGCTCAGAAATTCAATTCTTTTTCAAGGTGATAAATTTCGTTAAATGGATTTCATGCCGTCGTTTTGTTAACGTTCCGGTTTAACAAGCTTCAGAAGTTCTGATAGCAAACTTATCATTAAAATTAAATTAACGTTTATTAAAGTTCTAGTTTGATATACTTGCAAGTCAAGTATTATATTAATACCTTTGTGTAATTAGCATTATCCTAGCCAGTGCAAGATTATTCTTGTTTTGACTTGCAGACTGCACATTGCAAATTTAAGCAAAGAATTATTATATTTAGCAGAGAAGCATATCGTTATCGTTGTGAAGTCAAAGTGGGAAAGCTGTGGTATAAATCAATGCTTGATAACTCAATTTAGGTACATTAGGAGCATTTCAGAGAAAGGGAATTTAGTGAGTTGAGTTTATTCAAAATAAAAAGTTTGGATATATTAGCTTTAGCACGGAATTCTCAGTCCAAAATCGAAAGATAGTAAATTAAAATTCATTTGCCTGATTGCCGGAGATCCAATTTTTGGTCGTGATATTTCCTGTTAGCATTCCTTACCTCGTGCTGTTAACTAATTTTGTCTAAATTTATTACCAAAGTTAAAAGTTTTGAGGATTCATTCCGATTTTGACATTTGAAGCAGACACGAGAGATCATGCCGCCGAAAAAGAGAGGAGTTAGTGCACCCGCAGAAAAGGTATGAAACAATTTATTTGTTAATATTTTGTGGGAAAAGATAATTTGATGTTTTTAGAACGTATTTTGTTATATTTTGATTGGCTTAAAATTCTGTCATAGCTTGCTTCTTGTTGATCTAACTGAATATCTCTTGCTATTTATTTTGTGGAGATGTCATTATGATTTTAATAATTCTGGTTCTGGACATTAATAGAATATACAATTAGCTGCAGTTTGCGCTTTCTCTAAATTTTTGTAATTTTAATTGGATGTGGGAGTTATGGTTTAACTTCAAAAACTTGCTATTATCCTTAATCAGCAATCAATAAAGGCTTTTAGGAGCTTGTTAATGCACAAACGGCAAGATTTCTGTCTTTGTGGGCACTGACCTTCATTTTACATCTATGACACTGACATCACTTTCACTTTTTGGCTTTTGAGCGAAATTACTCTCATTAAAACATGTATCTAGGATGTTTTTATGGATTGATTTTGCGCTTCCGACAGCCAGCATACTCAAGCATTCATCATATCATATAATGATATTTCTATTATTTTAGAGTTATTCTATTTTAATTGACATTCATTATTATTCTATGCTCCTTTCGGCATTTTTACTCTGCATTTTACATATTATAACTGCTATATATATATGGCTAATATTGAATGGTCAAACATCACAGGAACTTTATCTATTCTTGGCCGAAGCGGACCAAAATCTTGGGATCAATGAAAATCATGCACATGTGATTACAAAACTGATTTCCGATAAGGTATGATTGTATGAAAATATGCAAAAATAAAGTTTAATAATATAGTATTTGTAGGTAAATGATTTGTATACTAATTTTTTTATGCTTCTATTTTGTAAAGATATTCTCGGAAAGTGCAGATCTGGTGTGCTTTGCTAGATTTGATCATTTTGGCCAATACGAATTTGAAGAAGTGACATGGGATGGACTGAAAAAAGTCAATAAGAAGTTTTCTGTTCCTGCCAGAGGGCAACTGAAGGGACCTGATTTTGTGAAGTCAGTTTTGGAAGTTTGTGAAACTGTTGGTGTGAATGCTTTGTAAGTTTAATTTAAATGTTTTTAAGAGGAACTCGAGCTTTCTTTCAAATATTTCTGTTGGTTGTATTTACTCATACGATCGTTAATATATTTTAGGGAGGATACCTTCACAGCTCTAAAAATTTTGGTTTTTGCCAACTTTACAAACTACACATTAACTGCCGACAATGTGGAAGCAATTAAAGAGAAGGTGACATCCGAGTCAATTTTGCTGACTTTTGTGTAAGTTATTCTCATTATTGCAGACATATGTCTCAGTATGTCCAAGTATAAGTTTTTTACATAATAATTTTGCTTATGTGCTGCTAATATACTGCTAAAATATTTGCTAATACTACTGAACGCTGACAACAGGTTTCCAACAGAAGTCGAAGAAATGGATTCAAATCAGAAAAAGAACTTTGAATTACTGAAGGATCCGTTTTTTACAGAATCGGTAAGTTCTTTTTCGATCTGAAATATTTGATAGATTTAGTTTTGGCTCTGATTGCTTAATAGAATTAATTTATTCAATTTTGTTTTGTTGCCACACAGGGGAATGTATTTGTCCACACGTACAAGTCATGCTTAGGCAGAGTTCTTAATATTGTCGCCAACAAAGACAAACGCTCAGTGGCTTGGTCAGTAAATCTGGAAATAGGCAGTGGAATAGAAATTCCGATCAGAAAGTTAATTATCAACCGCAAAGAAACTTTCACGATGAAAACCCGAGTACCAACGAAGTCATCTGACACAGGAGAAGTGACCTCTTTGAATAGAACAGAAGTTGTGTGGACAGAAAATGATGGAACCGCTATAGACCAAACAGAAGTGGGCAGTGCTTACCCTTACGGAGAAAAACTGGTGACCATTGCAGGTGCTAAATTTTGTATAGAAGATCATACTGTGTCAATTAATGTTTATTGGTATATTATACTTACTTAACTTAACTTAAATTATCCCACATATTGCAGATGAAAAAACGTACGAAACCGGTGACAAGTGTTTAAAATTACTGGTTTTTTGTCCGCTCGAAAATATTTTACCTGCTTACCTTATTGGGGATGGAACGGATATTGTATTTCCTCAGGAAAACAATGTAGTAAGTCTGAAGCGCGATTTCTTCCCTTTTTTTAATATAAATATTTAATTTTTTACCTCATACTTACGCATATACTTACATTTACGCATATTGTAAAACACTTAATTTTCATATAAATATTTTAGCATGCGTCTTTGATGTTCGATGCCTTGTTCAAGGCCATGGTTAATACCAAAACTGTTGCTGTTGTAAGAAAGGTTTGGAGAAAAAATGCAAGAGTAGTTCTTTCAGTTTTGTCCCCTGATACAGAAAGGATGGTATGTTTCTTCTAGTAATTTATTAATTATCATCACTTGTATTATTAATTATCAAACTAATCTTTCTGTACTCTGGAATATCTTCAGGGTTTGATTTTGGCCGATCTTTGTTTTGCTGATGACATTTCCGTTCCCCATTTTCCACACTTGATAAAGGAAACATCTGCTGAAGAAGATGGAATTACAGAGAAGGATGCATTTATAGATGAACTAATAAAACAGAAGTCTATAGCAGATTTTAATCCTGAGTTTGGACCAGTGGACCCTAAATCTCGGATTTTTCGTGAACACGTCACTCAAAAAATATTGAATGGGGAGGGAAAACCACGCATTCAAGACAACGTTGACCTGTATTTCAAACAAATAAGTGTTACTCAGGATGTAATTCAAAGAATTCAAGGCGAATTTCCATTGGCCATAAAGAATGAGCCATCAGCAGACCGTCCGTCTGGAAAGCAAATATTTAGAAAACGAGCAAGGGCTGACGAAACGGAAGTAGAGGACAAAAAGTTGAAATTAGGAGATGAAGCAGTTGAAGTTAAGCAAGAAGAAGAAGACGAAGTTGAACCAGAGCAAGATATTGATGATATGGTGAGCCATTTCTCAAATTTCATGTTACTCTTACGTTATGTCTATCTGTCATTATCTAAAGTTTAATTCTTTTCAACTGTATAGCTCGAAGACCTTTAATCTGCAATAGCAGTTTTTTGAGTTACCGTTCGGTTGAAGCAATTTGCAGCCAGCTACTTCCTTGTATACCCACACTACACACATATGGCTTATGCACCGACATGAGAAAAACAGTATTCCTAAGCTCCTACTTACTTCATCCATTCATATAGATACAAATATGTATTTTTCCTTCGCACTATTACATACATAATATTTTGTAAGGATTTGCAGTTTAAAGCTAGATTGTAAGTATACAACATTAATGTAATAAACCGGTTATAATATAGTACTTAAATTCTTTAAAAGATAGTTTAGTTCTTAGTTTTGTACATGATAATTCATGTCCTTAATATGCTATATTTATATACTTATAATTAAATGGAATAATAAAAACACTGATGAATCACTAACAAGCAAGGAACTTTCTTTATGCACTTAAATTATTAGAATTGGTGTAGAGACAGCTACTACTGATTATATCCTCATACATTTGAGGTAAATGTACTTATTCGTAAGCTACTAGGATTCAATTCAATTCATGTCTTTATTAACGTCTTATTTCTGTGTCAGTACAAAATGACTGTTCTTCCCCCAGTAAGAC
>JAQGAK010001907.1:0-25225 GCA_034696945.1 Lipothrix lubbocki
TGAATTGGTTTGAAGTTGAATTGAAATGAATTGGTTTGAAGTTGAATTGAAATGAATTGGTTTGAAGTTGAATTGAAATGAATTGGTTTGAAGTTGAATTGAATTGTTGGGTTTCAATTCAATTCATGAAAAGAATTTGTTTGAATTGGAAAAAATGGATTGAATTAAATTGTTCCGAACCCTAGTTCAAGAGAATCCAACAACAGGTTTAAAAACCTGGGTAACGCCGAAACTACCCGCTGGATTCTCCTCATATACTTACTTGTTCAAGCTATTTGCCCAAAGACTGTGTACCTACTTTCTTACAAATCCGTAAACGAGGTTTGGAGCTGCCGTGTAGTCGGACACACGAACACACGGACATTACGGGTAGATGATTAGGGCTGCACAGCCTAAGCTGCGCTGCCATAATAAAAATGGATAAATAAAAGTAAATCGATCAATGTGTGTGCTATTAAAAAAAATATTAATTAATATTTTCGTATTAATACGATTGTGAAAGAGTCGCAGTCTGGCTATTGCAAAACACAAACGTAAGAAAACAATATTAGTTCTAGTGGTAATAAGGATATACGAAGTAATTAACAATAATGGATAAATAATTATTATTTATAAGCCACGTAATTCAGCAATTACGATTATGAAAGTTCAAAGCTAAACTTATATAATAAGACTGCAAACCTGCCAGAAAAACAATAAAACTCGAACAGAAAATAGGAAAAGAGAATTGAGAATGTTGGATAAACATTGCGTAATAGGAATCAAGCGATCTTTGAAAGTAGCAAATTTATTTTGCTTGACCTCGCTGACATGGAACGACATGTCAGAAACTGTGGAAATCATAAGTGATTGGCGATACAGAGCGCTGTGGAAATTTGGAGTTTTCCTTTTTGGAGTTTCAATGTTGTACAAAACCTGCATGCTACCAATTGCATTTATAGATGAGGAAATGCGACAAATGACGGTTTCAAGATTCCTTGATATTATACTTTGGAGTTCGAAAATTTTTAGTTTGATTTTCCAAGTGGCTCTGGGTTGTATGGAGAAACGTGTTCGGAATGGGTTGAATATTTTTTTGAAATACCAACCGAGATCAGGTATTCGATTCTAATATCCAAAAAAGCTTATTTATTATTATTTATTTTATTAACGACTTTATTTTTTAACGTCTTGGAATTCAATCATTACTTTTTTAAGCTTTAATTGCTAAATACCAATTTTTTATATGTACTTTTAGGGCTTCAAAGACCAAATCGAAAGCTACTGCGCCTGAATATAATTGAGTTAGCACTCTATTTGCTGTGGCTTATAACAATTTCACACCCATTCTTTTTAACTGGATTATTTGTACTCGACCCCCAACAACCCCGCTACATGTTTAGTTTGCTCCCAGAAGCCTGGAAACAAAGCCAGATGGCGTACATTTGCTGGATTTTCGTGGAAGTGTATTTGAACCTGGAATTTATGGCGGGTTGCACGTTCAGTTTTAAAGTTGTAGCGTCGTTCACATTAATTATTACCTTCTGGCTGAAATACCTTATGTAAGTTAAGGATAGTTCTATTTCGAGTTTTTAGATTCTCTATTTTTCTCTACATATATAGATTTACTGCCTTTATATAAGTATAAAAATTTTTTTTGATATCATATATTTTTTTAAGTAACATATTTAATCTTTGCATAAATGCAGAATACGCATGCGCATTATCAAACTCCAGTGCTGGAGCATTCCCAAACAAGGATGCAGAACTTTATCGAAATATTATATCCAGTTGGAAGTTTTGGCGGGTTTTTTCAACAAATGTTTTTCCGACTTCTTGGCACTCCCGCTCATTGGTCTACTAATGTCCACTCATTCAGCCATAATCTTCGGAGTTGTTAAGCTGAATGACCGTCTGCCAGTATATTTCACTATATTTTTGTCATTTTGGGCAGTTATGCTGTTTGTCGTGGAAATAGTGTTATTGAGGTTTTTAGGCGGAGTTTTTGACATATCAAACAAGTTTGTTCAAAGCTGGAAGAAATCGTTACCACGGAGTATCAACGCAGAACTGCCGTATTTGAAATCCATTGGAATACGTTTTGGCTACAAAATGCGACGGCACACTGCTTTGGTGTATTTATTGAAGTTGTGCAAGATTACGAAAACGTTGCTATTGCTCAAATAAATGTTTTTAACACTGACTTAAGAATATGTACACGGGGCGTTTTAGAAAAAGTAAATTTTATGTCCTTACGCACTATCCAAACTAAACACCAGACGACTTAATTACATTTCGATATCTAATTTTTTTGTTTAAGAATGGCAAACAATATAGCCAAAATGAAACCGCGACTATTTTAGCATCGTGTTGAAGGCAAATGCAAGCACTACACGCAATTGCGCCTTCACAATTTAATATTTAATGAAACATTTACAAAAACTGTAGTGAACAACGCGCCTTTACTCTTCGCACTTTTTTTTGCATTCTTCATATTTGCTACAGTAAGGATCTACGACAATTTGCCCCTTCCAGTGTCTCTGATGTTCGCATTCTGGTCCGTCATCATATTTTTCATAGAATCAGAATTTTCCCTCTCGGCTGGGCAAATTTACGACATTTCTTCAGAACTGGTACGATCATGGGAACATTCCGTCAGGCTTGTACATCGTTGTAAATTTTCTGATTTTAAGCCATTTAGCGTTCAACTTAGGGTCATTTTGAAGAAACCCGCAGTATCTGTATTTGTGGACATTTTGATCGTTACTAAATTGGTTAAAAATGCTTTAATATTATTATTTTAGTCGCTGGTAGTTTATATTTTTTAGGAAGTTTTCTGTTCCAATGCTTTTTAAATGCAAAATTGGAGTTATCCCACTTTGCATCAATATGATGGTGGTTATGCCATCCTGCACTTAAAAAATTTGGAGTTATCTCCTTGTACCTCGAGGAGCGATAGATTTCTAAAATCAAAATTAAATTCTATACAAACGTTTACAAAAATAGTTAATTTTATGTGGGGTACAAACTGTGAGAAACGAAAATCGCGCAGGTTATTGGGGACCCTGTAATGTCAATTTTATAAATTTTTCAAACTTTCTTGGTGTTCCAAAAAATCTCCTTGGAATTTCCCGCGATTGCATAAAGTTCTTGTCATTTTAATAAAAGTGTATTTATTCATTAGAAAATCAGGAATATCTCCTTTGGTTATTCACAAAATAATATCGATATTCTAATGTTATTATACGTAAAAACAAGAAGTATGGAAAATACATATGAACTTGGGCTCCGTATATTCTAGCACAGATGCCGCTATAATAAGCCAATTGAAGTGTGAAATAATACCTTCCATTAACACAAACTCCGTTAGAGAAGATGAGATCACACATTGTGCACGTTCAATACTTCCATCCCCAGGAAAGGTATCCTGCAGCATAACATAATACATGGAGCAGCAGCATTATTTGTCCAAACCGTAGCACACCACATGTCGTTGCTGAAAAGGCAAATATGATTAACTTATTACGACTAAAACGCAAATATGATTAATTGTTAAAGCAGGTATTTCACAAATTTAAAGTACAAAAAACAACACATCGTTTAAAACCTTCTAAAAATTAAATTACAAAAATGTAGCCCATTTCTGCACGATAAATTTGGCCACCATTGAAAAATCTGCAGCATATTTCAAGAAAAGGCAAATGCCTACAAATATTTATTTTTGCAACTGAATTATACAGAAGAAACATACGGCACTAGCAGTAATTTTGGAGTTGAACAAATATGCAGATAGTCATAGTTGCCTTTTCAACGCCGACAGTCACCTTTACATAACCTCTGTCTGTATAAACGGCTTGTGCAGAGCTAATAAGAGTCGTAATAAAATTCCTGGGGTGAAACAATTCATGCATTATATTCAATTCTCACACTATTTATGGAGCAATTTCTAAGGCATATGCTTCAATTTCTTGAAGGAATCTTCTGCATTTCTATTGACCATAATAATACGTCGGCGTATTTCAACATTTATTTTCCTGGGTTTAAAAGGTACAAAAATATAGTTAACTATGCTCTAAAGATCTCTGTAAAGCTGAGGATAAATTGATAACATGATAAAAAATTAGGAATGTCAATTTAGTAACCGGACATTGAATTTTCAACGGGTAAGGCCAATTTGTATCTTGGCCGTCGTTGGTACTGCTAAGCTAATCTTCACATACTTTGCTCATCTTCTTTGTCCAAGCCTAGTGTCCCGAACAGCCCACTTCTAGATTTTACATACATACATTTCTTGACAATCGCGTAAACGTTTCCTTCGTTTCATAATTCCGCTAGCGATTTTAATTTTTTCAGGGCTTAGGAATTGCCCGCGTCATTTCAAAACTTATAGCTGCATCATACATTTCAAGTCGGGAAAACTACAAAGAGCTTTCACGATTAAGGATCAGTTAGAAGTATTGCGTTACCATTTCGTTTAATTATCTCGGTGTAATACAAAATAAAACAATAATAAAATGAATGTAGTATAAACGTACATAGCTTATATTCACTAATTTTGAAAATATAATCTTCTTAATTCAAGAGCGTTTTCTTGTAGATTGTGACTTTCTTAAAGCGCTATTTTGATTTAGCCAAGAAGGGTTCGATTGTCATTTTCTAGAATGCCAAAATTTGTCGATTTCAATAATAACAAATAACAACGCGAGACAGAAATCTTATCTCGTATTCCTCTAGGATTTAACTTTGTATGAGCAAAAACATCCCAGTAGATCTCGTCTATAATATATTCCATGAAGGTAAATTATATCATTGGCAATGAAACCATTTCTGTTGAATGAGATATTGAACCCCAGAATATGAAATGGGAGCGTGGCATAATCACCTAGAACTTGGCTTATTGTTTTAAACCGCAGCAGAAGAGCTTCAATTTAGCTCTATATAATCTCATATATTCGTTATTTTAAAATCATCATTTTTTACATCATTGACGTACATACATTGAATATTGTAAACTTTATGAATTAAATTATAAAATAATATTTTCATGATTATTATTTCGGGCAATTCAGCTCCAATTAATACAAAAAGAACCTTTCCCTACTTAAGCATACGGTGTAAGACGCGTAACTATAATTTTTTTTAATGGAGCAAATCTAAATTTGGAAAATAAAACGAGAAATGAGTTCATGTTGTTGTTATGTGATTACAAAATAATTATTACATTTTCGATTGTTTCTAAAATTAGCGATAATTGTATGCAGGGAAATATAGCCATGAAAAGCAAAACGAAGTTGGTCTTTGTATCTTTTAGCATTGCTGTAGCTAATAAGGTACATATTACGAGTGAGGAATAAAATAAAACCTTCTGCAAACACTATTTCTGTGCTGGAGAAGATGAGCTCGCTCAGTGTGCAATTTACTCTCATCCCCAGGAAGGTTTGCCTCGGCAGAAAATAATATATGGAGCAGCAGCATAATTTTACCAAACTGCCGCACACTACACATCACAGCTGCGGAAAAGCAAATATGTATAACTTACTAACTCACAATTAGAAAGCAAAAATGATCATCTATTATAAGCAGGTATTTCCCAAATTTTTAAATTCAATAATGAAATGAATACATGGTTTAAAAGAAACCCAGAAATTACCACTGCGCACTCCCACAAGATAAATTCCGCCCCTAAAGAAAAATCGCCCGGGTAATTCATAGAAAGCTATAATTCTAACAAATACACAACTTTGCATCTGGTTTTTACCTACCAAGCACGGGCCCAGCAATATTTTTTGCAGTTTAACAAATTTGCAGATTATTAAATTGGTCTATACATGTTCGGCATGTGCAGAATTAATAACAGCTATAGTCAAATTCATTTTGGGAAACAATTAATGCATTATATTAATTATTCACGTGGATGTTTCCCTGCTGTAGAAATAGACGACTTATTTAAATTACAAGCCTAGGATTAAATTGTTGATGGTTGTGTAATTATTTCAATAGCTCTTGATTTTTCCATAAATATATGCTTTTGTATCATGATTTTGGCAGATTATTGCTATACATAATAATTCTGATAAAATACACATGAATTCTGTTATATTTGTTTCTTGTACCGAAATGCAATTGGTTTTAATACTTATTAAATCACATCTCAACTTAAAACATATGAGCAGTCTAATATTATTGTACATATGGACTTACAGTAGCTATGAAAAACAATACAGATTTGGTCTTTGCATTTTTTAGCATCGCTGTCGCTATATGCTCAGCCATTTGGTGTGTGAAATAAAACCTTCCATTAACACAAACTCTGTGAGAGAAGATGAGATCGCACATTGCACATGCACACTCAATACTTTCATCCCCAGGAAAGGTATACCGGAGAATAACATAATCAATGGAGCAGCAGCCTTCGTTTTCCAAACTGTAGCACACTGTACAGCGTTGCTGGAAAGGTTGCTGGAAAGGCAAATATGAGTAGCTAATCACGACTAAAAAACAAAAACGATCATCTATTACGAGCTGATATTTTACAAATTTGCTATTAAAAAAATGACAACATTGCCAAAAAGCTCCAATAAATTTTAATTGCTAATGTAGCGAACTCGTTTAATAAAAATTCGGTCACTATTTGCAGAGTATTAATTATCCTTGCAATTATTCGCTTTTGCATCTGACTTTGACAAAAAACACATTGCCGTAACAATCAGTTTTGCTTTTTAACAAATATGCAGATAGTCATAGTTGCCTTTTCAACGCCGATATTCACCTTTACATTACTTTGGTCTGTATACCCAAACCGTCTGTGCAGTGTTCATAACAGGGATAATAGAATTTCTGTTGTGGGACAATGCATGTGTATCATATTTAGTAGTTCATAGTTCCAATCCAAAGCTTATATATTGAATTATCCGCCTCTATGACACGCTTCAATTTCTTGAATGAATCTTTTGCATTTCTATGAATTTCGCCATTTTTTAAAATGCCGAGCAGCTCTTGTTTTTGTTAATTTCTTCAGCATGGTCCTAAAACTTTTAAGAATTTTTAAAATTTAATTATTTTTAGGGTCGCGTAGCGTGCCTAATGCTATAACGTTCTTGTTATTTTTCATATGCATTGCTTAACTTTCTTTAACGCTTATCCACATTACAGGTACCACTGGCAGGTTGTGCTGCCCAAATGGACGGGCCTCTTTAATGTTCTAGCCCAACCTAGACATTTCTCATCTCATTGCCAATAGTTGGCAGCGGGCTCCACGACATACTTCAGTACCTCATCATCTGTACATATGGGATAGCACTGATTACACATGATTACTAAATTAGAAAGGTTAATTTAGTATCAAAACATTAAAACTTCAACGTGGGAGTCATTCGTATATTTGCAACAGCTAAGCCAAGCTAACATTAATCAAACTGAACGAATTATAAAGTTACCTAATTATAAACATAATTACTTATGCAAGCTTGTATAACTGATCATTCATTTATAGAATTATGTAATGTGAAATTGTATTACATTACATGCATGTGCCCCTATCTATAGCAACTCAATTGAAGTAAACTCGGCCCAACCGCAGCAGAACTCGGAAAGATTAATTGCGATTAACTTACGTCCCTCTCCTTTGTTCAAGCCGGTTAGAGCTTTCATATTATTTAGTAAAAATTTGCACGAATATACATATTTATATTATTTTATATAACAGCACAATGTCCATTGGCTTTAGTTAATATGTACGTTTAAATGGGAGCGTTGCTAAACTTTCAAATTTGCAGAATTTTCATGCAACTTTATATTTACAGCTATGCAAATCTTCCCTGAAACCCGACAATTCTCAGGTTTAGCCATTTCACTAATAACTAATACATGAAGACATTAATAATGTTGTACACAGGAAGATAATTAGAAATTAATTACAAATCCAGACAATTCAAATGAATTTAACGTATTATCGTATTTTATTATATGCGTGTAGATTGTAAAAAAATGCTAGAAATTTAGTGGCGTATTTCTGTTAATTACTTTATTAAATCTTCACAAAAATGTGAATACTGAACACAAAAACCTGGCCAATACAATTTTTAATTGTGTAATAATTTTTTTAATTAAGAAAAAAAAGTACAACAACATGGAACTATGCATGTGCATATGGTGAAAAAACAAAATTGAAATTTTTTATCTACATATATACGATGACATTTACCATTAAATCTTCACTTGCATTTTTTATTAAACGTATTTAAAGAAAATATTCAATTGTAATATTTACGGGTTTATGAAAAACAATTTCCATTTTACAAAGAGCAAAGATATAGAATACAATCAAAACTACAAAAATATATCAGAATTTTTCGGGAAGAAGAGTCTCCAATCTAAGAAAGCTAAAAACGTTTTTCCTAAATTTGTACTACAATTGTTTATCCCGGTATTAACGTTAGCTAACCGTTTGCAGCAATTTAAAGAAAAGCAAGATTATTAATTTATTGAGAAATATTTGGTTTATTATCATCTTTGCTAATAAATTAGTAATTATAATAAATAAATAATTATAAATACCTATAAAACATAAATAAAGCAAAAATGTTTTTAATTAATTAATAATAATAATAATGATCCTTATTTATTTCGCCAATTTTTAATCCATACAGAGTACAAACCCTCTTACGATTAGTCGGCCTTTACAAAGAATATAATCCGCGTTGGGCTAAACTAATTAGTAACATTCTTCAGTGGAGATGCAAAGTATCTCCATGTGAACCTAAATGCAAGATGAGATATCCACCACCAAGACAATTCACTGAATAGATGGGATATCCTGCCGTTTAAATTGCATTAAAAACTGAAAACGGACTGAGCTTTTGTAATTAAAATTTCAACTGCAAGGCAATTATAAATTATTATAGTGGAGTTATCCCACACCTTGCACTTAAAATGATGGTGGATGTCCATCAGTTTGCAGCTATGGACGTACTTGGAGATAGCACACTTTGTATCTCCACCGAGGATATTGTTCCCTAACCGCAGCAGAACTACAGAAGCCCAAATGCGATTCATTTATTCTTCTCTCCTTTGTTTAAGCCGACATGGGATTAAATTCATGTTATAATACCGTTTGCATAAGTATATTTACTATATGTTTTTACATAGCAATAAATTAGTTATGTATTTATAGTATGAGTGTGCACAATTAATGGATGCGTTACTAAATTTAGGAATTTGTTGAATTTTGATCAACGTTTATATTTATGCCAACGCAGATCTTTCCTGATACCTGGAAGTTCATTTGTTTAACAATTTAACCAATTTAAAGAAATTATTTCATCTTTTGTTTTACTCAAAAATAATTAAAAATCCAGATCATCCTAGTAATAAGCATGTAGAAAAGCGTGTTTTCCCCTTAAATAGCGTTTTAGTTAAATAGCGTTTAATTAATTTAATTAACGCAAATTTATTTAGATTGTTGCTATTTAATTTTTTCATTAAACGCTGAAAATATGGACGCTGTTAATTTAATTTAATGAAATAATATGATCCCGGAGTAAAAAAATGCCATAGAAATGTTTTCTAATTTAGTAAATCAGAAAACTAATTAAGACAAGAATATATTCGCAATTCTCTGATACGTAACCTAATAACTCCAATTAATTAATTCTTAACCGCAAAGATGAATTAAATTTTTCGAGCACAAATTAATTTCAAGCGCTTATATTAGAACACGCCTGTTATTAGTGACAATTAATTACAGAAAGCTTATCAACTTATATGATCTCCGTTAAATTGCATTGAAAGCAAAAAAGAACAGGAGTTTCTTCCATTTCAAATTTTGACTGCAAGATGGACCACAATCCCAGGAAATTAACCGGAGTTGCCATATTTGAATTTAAAGTTACGAAAGATGCCTGATTTGCATGTACTAGCAGACGAATGGAGATAGCCCATCTTGCATTTCGACACGGATTATTAATATTGTATAAAAATGAATGTTATAGAGATCATTTCATTTCTATTGCTGAGGAGAAACTAAATTTGTTGGATCGGATATTTGCTCTAGAACAAAAGATGATCTGCATAGAACAAAGGATCATCTATAATTTTATCCGTCCACGTTGCAATAACATCTGTAATTTTCCACCACACCTGAACCGTTTAATCCTCTCCAATGCTTTGGATCAGGAGCTTGAGTCATTAGGTTTTATTGATTTCACGTGGAAAATATTTTACATAACCTTCCATATAATGTTAAACATTGAACAACTGCGCAAAATAATTTTATAAAGAACAAAGGCACATCATTGGGAATAGACGCCAAGGTACCAATTTCTTTCCCTTCAACACAGAAATTGGTACTTTTTGATACTTCGCCGATGACATACTTTTTACGTAATTC
This sequence comes from Lipothrix lubbocki, assembly GCA_034696945.1. Lineage (NCBI taxonomy): Eukaryota > Metazoa > Arthropoda > Collembola > Symphypleona > Sminthuridae > Lipothrix > Lipothrix lubbocki. The sequence continues at coordinate 10,367 of JAQGAK010001907.1, forward strand.
ACTTACATATTTATTTAAATGTAATTTACGTGTGTATGCTTTTCATATAAAACCCATGTATTTCCTGTAGAATTGAACATAATTTGTTATATATTACATATAACCTTTATATAACAAAAGTTACATTGCTCACCATAGCTCCTGTGTGTTTCCCAAGGTTAATTGTTATCAAATAACAAATTTTATCATGGAAAAAATTGGACGCAGTTTGTTGAAGGTTACTATTAACGTCATCGGAGAATGGGAAATGTATTAGAACGCTATGGAATACACACGTGCAGAAGGTTTGAAGTGTTTGCTAAAAAGAAATTAATCAACCAGACATCACCACTTTGTTCAAAACAATATATACTTGTTTAATCTTTTCCAGCACTCCTGGCTGTATTAAAGAACCGTTTGGAGCTCAGTTAAGCCATTGGATTCCAGAAGTCGCCAGCCGCCAATCCCGCCGCAACCTTACTCTAAAGCTCTTATATAATCTCCTTAAGTCAACTCTCACCTGAGGCGTGCTTGTTCAGCATGTATTCTAATACCCGAGGGTAAGATAATTTCTAATTCAAATTTTGATAATTCTTTAATAGGGTGATTTAGTTTGAAATATATTTGAAATTAAATTCTAATAGATTCATTTTGGGTCTCTTGGCTGTTGCTGCAATATTCCCAATGCATTACGCTCAGGTAAGTATGATAATATTTAAAATATTTGAAAATAAATGGAAGAGTGTCCCCCATCAGGCGTAAGTTAGACCATAACCAAGATGTTTTAATTTGAAATTAGGTATTGCCGCGTAAAATGACATTTTTGGTACACTGGCGACACCAAGTGCATGAGTTAGAAGCCAAATAATAATTGTTATTTTTCTTAGAACTGTCAACAAGTTTCCGATTGCCCTCCTTCTAAGTCTAATTGTTGTAAGCCGAGCCCCGACAGCTTGGGAGCTTGCAAAGCGGAGGAGTGTCAAGAAGTAAGTTAGACCATAACCAAAATGTTTTAATTTGAAATTAGGTATTGCCGCGTGAAATGACATTTTTGGGACACTGGCGACACCAAGTGCATGAGTTAGATGCTAAATAATAATTGTTATTTTTCTTAGTCATGTACTACCAAAGGAGATTGCCTTGCTCCCACGTTGCCATATTGTTGTTATGCGGATTTTTACGATCCCACCGGAACTTGCGCAGCGAATTGTGTTGTAAGTTAGACCATAACCAGAATGTTTTAATTTGAAAATAGGCATTGCCGTGTGAAATGAGATTTGTGGTACATTGGCGACACCACGTGCATGAGTTTGATGCCAGAAAATAATTGTTATTTTTCTTAGAGCTGTTTTGACAGTGAGGATTGCTCTGCTCCTACGTCACATTGTTGTTATTCGGAAGACTTAGAGAGCTTAGGAACTTGCAAAGCAAAGTCGGACTGTCCCTCACCAGACGTAAGTTAGACCATAACCAAAATGTTTTAATTTGATATTAGGTATTGCCGTGTGAAATGACATTTGTGGTACATTGGCGACACCAAGTGCATGAGTTAGATGCCAAATAATAATTGTTCTCTTTCTTAGAAATGTAAGAAAAATATTGATTGTACTCCTCCGGCAACTTGTATTCGTTCGGATGTTACCTTAGGAACTTGCACAGCGGACAATGACCCACCAGTCGTAAGTTAGAACATGAATATTTCCATTTAAATTTAAAAATTGCCAGATGAAATGGCGTCGCTATAAATTTAGTAAAATAAATAGAAAGGTCCCCCACCAGGCGTAAGTTAGACCATAACCAAGATGTTTTAATTTAAAAGTAGGTATTGCCGTGTGAAATGAGATTTGTGGGACACTGGCGACACCAAGTACATGAGTTAGATGCCAAATAATAATAATTGTTCTTTTTCTTAGGGTTGTACTAGCAATGATCAATGCTCTGGTTCTACGCCAAATTGTTGCTATGCGAATTATGCCGACACCCGTGGAACTTGCGAAGCGAATTGTGTTGTAAGTTAATAACCAAGATGTTAAATTTGAAAATAGGTATTGCCGTGTGAAATGACATTTGTGGTATATTGGCGACACCACGTGCATGAGTTAGATGCCAAATAATAATTGTTATCTTTCTTAGAAATGTAAAAAAAGTATTGATTGTACTCCTCCGGCAACTTGTATTCCTTCGGATGATGCAAACACCTTAGGAACTTGCAAAGCGGACAATGACTCACCCGGCGTAAGTTAGACCATGAATATTTCCATTTAAATTTAAAAATTGCCAGTTGAAATGACGTCGCTATAAATTTAGTACAATGTACTTAGCTGGTATTCAAATATTACTATTATTATTTTCAGAATTGTACTAATGTCGCATTTTCAATATTCGTTACATTATGTAATAATATTTAAAAATGCTCGCATATAAATTAATGAATATATGTAATATTTGTGCTGTTTAGAAGCAATGCGGACTGTGTGGTACTGACACGACATACTGCTGCGCTCTTTACCTTGTAGCTGGCTTTAAATTGCTGAACATTGATATATGCCTTGCGGCAGCCTTTTTCTGTACCGAGGATACGACTCGCTGATTCTTTATTAATAAGCGACTACCTAACAACGACAGCAAAAATGGCAAGGAAATTTACCAAGTAGGATAATAATTATCCTACTTGGTAAATTTCCTTGCCATTTTTGCTTTTATTTTTTGTCAACATTAATAATTATTATTAATGTTGACAAAAAATAACTGCATTGAGTTAGACAAAACTGAGAAGGATTCTTATAATAATAATATAATACAAATTGAATTTACATTTCTTGTTAGTATTGTCGTAATAATTAATAATTTGATCGTGTATTGGCTAAGAACATTCAAAGATTTTAATTTTAGATGAAAAATAAAAAAAAATGAATAGGTTAAGCAAATTAATAGTTTTACATACATTTTTATTTCCATCATAACTGCTCGTATGTAATTAATGATGGCCTCCATGAGGGGATTGCACATAACCCGTAAATGCCCAAATATATTTTTGAATTCTGCACTCTCATCTGGAATTTTTAATACACTGCATGCAGACATTTATATTTCCATTATCACAATCGGATTTCGGCTTTCGTAATGCTTGCCAAATGAAAGAAGGGTGAATGAGAAATCAACGTTCAGGTAGCTTGTGAAATGGAGATTTTAAGGGTTTTACTAAAAAATAATCAGATGAACAAGTATAACATTTAATTAATTGAATTTATTTGAAACTATTATTTATTATAATTATTTAAACGTTAACAATGCACCCTAGCTTATCAAATATTTCATCAATATTTTACCTTTTCTGTCAATTTTCTCAACTTTCTAACGATCTTTTTTCCGAGCGAATATCCAAGCCTTCCTAAGAGTCAATGATGTTTTTAGCGAAAATCCTTTCAAAAATTTCTTTTGCGCTTTCGCGCGAATTTAAAACATTTTTCCACGATTGAAAACATATTCGGCGCCAATCAAAATTCTGCAATATCTCAATTATTTTATTTTACATCAGCTTCATTATTTTTGCGACAATTTCAAATCATTTCAATAACAATTTTATGATGATTCTTAAAAAACTAGACGTTTCCGTAGCATCTTTCATGCGATTGAGACGAATTTAGGAACTTGAAAATGTGTACCATGTTAACTGTTTGAAACATTTGTTTTGTCATTCCGAATTAATTGCTCATAAACGACATCTAATTCATTTGTCAATTGATGTTGGCAGCAGGCATGCTTAAAAACTTAAATCTGAAAATGAGCAAAACTTTCGTAGGAATATATTGTTTAAATAATTTGGATCAATATCAACCCATTCAATTGATTTTAGTTTTGAAGAATCAATTCGTTTATTTTTGGCCAAGATTGTCATGCCTGAAAAAATTCATCTCCTGAGAATTATTAAGGAAGGCCTTCTTATCAAACAATCCAAGAAGCCTCTAATGAACGTTGATAAGGGTTACCAACTCAGCAACGGTTGGAATGACATAATTCCCAAACTACAAATATCATAATTTATCGAAATGTTTGAAACTAAAATAATTTTTTAAAAATTGTTATTTCTATGAAATGTTCATATTTTGGTCATTCATGTGTAAGCCCTGAAGATGATTACAGCTTCGTAATCGAAAGCTTGGCAAAAACTTTGAATCGCTAATAAAACCACGTATTCCAAAAATTTAAAAATGATTAATAACTTAATCTGTGGTTGGAAATCAATTAAATTATACATTATAATCCATTTTGGAGTGGAACTTTTAAAAGTTGTAAATATATTACAACAGTCTTCGCGCCACCTCGCCCAAACCAAAAATGACTTACATTTCTTAAAAAAGTGCAAAAGACATAATGTGCTACCAAAGTTTCTCAAACTTCCTCGACTTCCCAACATATACCGTTCTTGGAAAATTGAAAAATTAATTCATAAATTCGAAAGGGAATTATTGAAGGAACTGATTGCGACAAAGTACAAGCGAATTAAACAATTAGAAACAACAATTAATGAACAGAAACATAATCTGTCAATTCTTCCCGAAGATGTTTATTGCAAACTGATGGACCTGATAGCACAAGATTTTCAACAAAAATTCCAAAAACATAAAACACGACAATCTATGAAGTTTCTCTCGATTGTGTCAAAAGCTGCAACTCAACTATCAACACAAGATAGCGCAAACCATGCCACCATGGGAACAGGGCTAAATACCATAATCAATTTAAGTACCTACCAACCTACAAATGATGAAATGGACGTTCTATCACTTGGACTGAACTTCGCCCTCCCCCCGCATGCAAACATGAAAGACCAACTCAAATTGAAATTTATTGCCACAATTGAAAAACACTTCGCTGATTCAAACAACATAGAAGAAATCGAAAAAGAAATCATACGGCAGAACATCTCAAAAATAATAAAAAACGGAACTATGACTACAATTGACAAGAGAATCTCAAAAATCATTAACGGTCTTAGCAAAAATGAATCTATTGTTGTCCTAAAAGCCGACAAAGGCAACACAACAGTCATTATGAACACTGGTGACTATAGATTCAAAATAAATGAGCTAATTAATGAAGGACCTTACAAAAAACTGGATAACGACCCAACGGAGTTCCTCCTTGAAGATCTTGTCAAAAAATGTCAGTTACTTAAGAAACAAAAGAAAATTTCGAAATCCATGTACGCGGATTTAGTTGATCCTCGACCAGAGTCTCAAAATTCTTCGGACTTTCGAAGACTCATAAAGAAGGAATACCATTTCGTCCCATCAACGACTATCGAGGATCCGTATACTACAAAGTTGCCAAAATGTTGAACTACCTAATTTCACTCACAAACACCGAATCAACAACAAGTATCAGAAATTCGTCCGAATTACTACAGTACTTACACGGCATCAAACTAGATGAAAACCACGTAATTGTTTCATTCGATGTGAAGAGCCTTTACACCAACCTTCCATTAAAAGAAACAATAAATGCTGTAATTGAACGCTTAAATGAAAATTCAAGTTGGAAGGATGTCAATGACTGTAATCTAGATTCGGATGACGTAAAACTACTACTTGAAACATGTCTCTCTAACACATATTTCAAATACAACGACTCCTACTACTTACAAGAAGACGGTTGTCCGATGGGCTCACCCATTTCCGGAACAGTAGCTGGTGTATATTTACAAAAACTGGAAAAAACTCTCGTCGAAAATAATCCAAACATAGTCTTCTGGAAGAGATATGTTGATGACGTCATCGCAATACTGGATAAAAATAAGGTACAAGAAGTTCTTGATACAATTAATTCATTTCATCCCCAAATCACTTTCACCGTGGAAGCAGAAGTAGATGGTGTAATCCCATTCTTGGACGTATTAATCATGCATAATAATGAAGAGAACGCCATTCGTACCACTGTATACAGGAAATCCACACACTCTGGGCGATATTTAAACTTCAATTCATTTCACCACCGATCCCATAAAATTTCAGTAATAGACTCCCTGTTACATAGAGCCTTTACTATATGTTCTCCTGAATTCCTAAACGACGAAATTCAGCATATAGAAGATACGCTACTAAAAAATGCATACCCAAAGAAGTTCATTCAAAATCGTATTCGACGAATGTATCAAAAATACAGAAATGTTACCTCTAGTGAAAATACACCGGACACTATTCAACAACTTCCCGAAGAAACTCTGACACCATCCACACAACCCCAAGTAGATGCAGGAATTGAAGCTATACAACCGTTCGCAAAGGAACCCTGGATTCCTATTCCCTACGTAGGAAATATCTCCAACAAAATCGCAGGACTGCTACGCCGAAAATTAAACTGGAAGGTCACCTTTACCCTGGGCACGAAAGTACTTCATTACCTTCGACCTCCGAAAGACAAAGACGAGCCTACAAACAATGGTGTCTACGAAATTCTATGTAACACCAGTGATTCTGTATATTATGGCGAAACTGGGAGGAACTTCAACGCTCGTATCTAAGAACATAAGGGTCACGTCCGCCGACGGGAATACAGAGAATCAGCAATAGTCAGACATCTAACTAAAAACAAAACCCACAGTATAAACTGGGAGGATTCAAAGATTGTCATGCCTGAAAAAATTCATCTCCTTAGAATTATTAAAGAAGGCCTTCTTATCAAACAATCCAAAAAGCCTCTAATGAACGTTGATAAGGGTTACCAACTCAGCAACGGTTGGAATGACATAATTCCCAAACTACAAATACCATAATTTATCGAAATGTTTGAAACTAAAGTTATTTTTTTTTAAAAATGTTATTTCTATAATTTGTTGATAATTTGGTCATTCATGTGTTAGCCCTGAAGATGATTACAGCTTTGTAATCAAAAGCTTGGCAAAAACTTAGAATCGCTAATAAAACCACGTATTCCAAAAAATTTAAAATGATTAGCATTGTTTCGAATTTTTCTCTGCCTTGATTAACTATGTATGTATTTAAATTAACACTGAAATTTTCAAATTATCAGGAAAATTTATTAACATTAACATCAAAGTTTTAAATTAAGCTGGATAAAATTTTGGCATTAACATCAAACATTTTATTTAATCTGGATAAACTGTGTAAATTGATTTCCACACAAACCTGTATTCAATTGTTAGTAATTTTTTTAGATCCAACACGGAATATTTCCGGGTAAAATTATCACAAGTTGACATAAATTGTAAGAAAACGTAAATATAAAACATTTTAAAAAATAAAATTAACTTGGGACTCGATGGAGTGCGTTGACTTAACTAATTTACAGCATTTTTTAGAGATAACATAAAATAAACTGAGGTTCGCCAGTTTCTTTTATATAATAATACATACATAGTTTGGAATCTTTAAAAATGTTTAATTAAATTACAAAGTTGAGTTTTAGTTCATTTTTAAAATTAGGTGTTTCAGTCGACATTATAAAATCAAATATAAAAATAGTTACAAAAATATTTTGTACACTGAACTCTTGCTGTAAAAGAACGCTATATACATATAGAATCAGTTCTTTATATAGGAATTCTCTTATATAGAGAGAGCTAGTATGCATATAACCATTTTTGATATGTGGGTCTAAAGGATGCTCTACAGAGCAGGGGCACTTATACGGAGATCTCTTATAGCGAGAGTCCGGTGTACATAATATAAACGAACGGAAATACACTCGACTCTCTTTAAAGCAGCCCAAGTGTACTATTATAAAGAAAATCCTTTATAGTGAGCATGAATTGCGTGGGATAACATAGTGAACGGCTAGATTAGGTGGGCTACTATAAGGAGAGTTCCCTTATAAAGAGATCCCTTAAAGAGAGGGTTCTGTGTGATGAATCATTAGTTATCACGATTGTAAATTAATAATATCAATTTCACGAATTGAAACCGAACATATTATTAAACATTAATTTTTCAAATTTTTAGAAATGAGTGAAAAATCACCGATATTAGTTGAATTAATTTTTTAAATACATTGGATCCATTCAAACCTATTTTGATTATAGAGAATCGCTGTTTCAATTTTTTAGTAAAATATGTTTGGAGAACTTTTCAGACAAACAACGCAATTAAATATCGTTAGTTTATCAACCCATGCAAATAAGAAAAATAAACAATTTCTGTCAACTATGTACAGTGGAACCTCGCTATAAGAGGCCTCCGTAGAAGAGAATTCTCTCTATAAGAGATCCTTTGGGCTCGCCTGTCATACATGGTTATATGCATACGAGCTCTCTTTATAAGAGGCAGAGAATTTTTATATAGGAGGCAGATTTTGGTGATTTATAGCCTTCTCTTATAGCGAGGTTCCAGTGTAAAAGTTAAATTGACACAGCAATGCACATGCATATGTGAGCCTGATACGGAGTTTCATTACAAACATTAACGTTACTCGAATCTGATGATGTCATGTATTACATTAGCACGTTTATTTAAGTGCTCTAGAAAATTATTAACGTAACTTTTATTCCATTATAAATAATCCAGTGATATCAGCGTCACACTACTTGTTGGCAATGATGGCGCACAAAAGTACGGCGTGGTATTTTTGGACAATTATTAACGCAACGCATTCTCAAGGATATAAGGTAAATTTTTGGCTAATTTAGAAACAAATCATGCTATTTTCAAATGCTACAAAATAACGTAACAGTAAAACGGTGGACAAATATATTCAAATAGTTGCCTGGATGGAGTAGAAATAACCTAAATTGTTTTTTGCTGCATATAACATGTACACCGGACTCTCGCTATAAGAGATCTCTATATAAGAAAACTCTCCCTGCGTAAGAGATCTTTTGTGTATTGTGTTTGAAGGAGTTAAAGCTTTCTATAAGAGAATGTTTGTATAAGATGCAAATTTTTGTGATTTATAGTGTTCTCTTATAGGGAGATTCCAGTGTACTATATATAAGGATAACGTTGGCGTAAAACACTGGACAAGACAGATCAGAGGAGCGTAACGGGCAAAAGTGTGCGCCACGACATATGCACTCTAGTGTAACAATACATAACACCGTTAAAGGGCGTTAAAAGAAGTGCACAGCAACGCAAAGATAGCAAAGACGGACATCACTGAATAATATAGATTTTTGGAAAGTTTTTTGTCCAGCTTGCAACTTCAACGAGTATCATCACAACAAGTGTTATCTTTGCCGTCCATATGTTACCCGCTCACATTGAAACACGTTAACACGGAAATGCTTTTCTATATTGATTTTATTTCCGGGTTCAAGTAGCAGGCTCAAAGAGCATTGAGGAGCATTCGCACATCTATGCATATCCCATAAACAGAATTTATTGTTTTTATGCTGTACCCGACCTTTTTAAATGATCACCATGTAGTACTCTACTTGGCTTTGGAACAGACACGCGGATTTTTTGCGTCCAAAAATCTGGTAACATTTTGATTATTGAACATAAATCAAACAAGTTATAACTGCTTTGTACTTAAAATTCAAATAAAAGCAGCATATTATGGAACAAATCCTCACTCTGCCTACATTGTTCGACGAATCCACTCGTGTTCATAGTAAGTTGCTCAAGCATTACACAGTTGGTAGTTAACGTTGTTGCGGGTTTTAATTGTAATAAAGAGTCAAGATTGAGTAAACATTTTAGTGTATCAACTATAGCTAAACCTAATATTTAATTATTTTATAAATCCAAAATAAATAAATAAATTTTAATTGATTTTCCACGTTCAAACGCAGACGTTTTACTGAAACGGACCCAAGAAAACCCTGCTGCTGCATTGGACCTGACGACGCTGAAGTTAGGGATCTGCTGACCATTAAAACAATAATATTATTGATCCTGCTGGAATAATTACTGTTTCTGCTATTTTAATAACAGCCGTATCCACTTGCACCATTTGTCATCTGTACTACAACGGACTCTGGCTATAAGAGATCTCCATATAAGAGAACTCTCTCTGTAGGAAATCCTTTGTCCGCATGTCATACATAATATATAACAGATCTCTCTACAAGAGAAATCCCGTTAAGAACAAGAAGTTTTTTTGTGATTTATAGAGTTCACTTATATTAAAGTATTCAGTGTATCTTGATGTGCACAAGACTTGGTGAAAAATGCTCACGTATAAATACCAACACCACGACGACTTACCATTCCGCCGACTCACTGGCAGAGGCTGCCGCCCGTAACATTGTACTTAATACAACAGTTACTTCCGCACTTACCAGCCAAATATAAAGTTAGAGAATTTATGTAACACTTTATGAATAATAATAATCCTTCTATATAGTTAATTATTATGTGGGGAGGCAGCACTCGTGACCCTGCCTCAGCCCCGGCGACCCTTCCGCCGCCTAACTTCTTCTGAATTATAAGCGGAATACATATACTGAGGAATAATGTTAATTTAATTGATCGTTAAATATATCTACTAGTATTAAATATTAAATACTAATAGCTATGTTTAACAAAAAATGGAACAAACATTGCCCCACAGGTTATTTCGCTTAAAATTCAGGAGCAGTTAGGCAGGGGCGGGGTCGTCGACTGTTGGATTTGTACAAAAAACCCAATCATATTAAAAATTGTAAAATTTCCCACACTCTCAATTCATACAAATAAATGAAAGCAGTTTCCATTTCGTACATAAACACCTGGTTCTACATACTTTGATTTAGAGCACTGGCATTCCCCAATTCTGCCCCATCATAAATTTTACACATACGGATTACTCTTAGATACTGATTCCCCCAATAATTTCCAGATCATTTTAACTGCATTTTAATCCCGTAAACTGAACAATTTAAATTTCATTTCCTATAAAAGTAGTATTTTGTGACGCACATGCTGGAATAATGATTATATATTAGCAATACATTACATGGCTTCATCCAGTATTATTTAATTTGTAATTAAACTTCCTTACAAAAGGACTAATTTTAGGCATTTACAGCGTTTTAGTATAGCAAAACAGCTGTGAATTCACTCAGTGGACGAATGTTTGTTTGCGGGCGTTATGTACATATTTGCATGCAGCTATGCAGAAAAATACATAATCTGAGCAATATCAAAACGTGCTGGGTTGTAGTCCCCCTACAAGTATGTGTTGTTTGACATTTATGACATTATTTGACAAAGTTGTTTTTACTGTTATCTAAAACCATACAATCAGCTAGTTTACATAATTTTCAAAATGAGGTGATGCTCTTAAACTTATTAATCTCAACGCATAATAATGCTAAATAATGTAATAATCTTATATAATCCTATATAACCCTACATAACTTTAATTTTATTGCTTACATTAAAATTATATAATTCAGATATAATATGAGATTGCCACATATTAACACGTTGCAAACACATCATGGCATTTAATTAATTTACTTACGTAAGTTTATATGTAGTTACAATATTACATATAAATAAGTATGTACCGACCTTTGACAAAGTTTGTCGAGCTTGTAGTAATACAGGACACACATAAGCAAGCACTACAAGTGTTATCCTTATTGCGCAAATATTATCAACTCATACGTATACAAGTATTAAAAGATGTTGGCACGAAATTGCCCGTCCTCCTTGATTTTAATACCAAGCTCAACAAGTAGGGTCAGATGTATTGAGCTGCATTCGTATACTAAAAGACGTTATCATATGCATATATGCATGTACATACTTCCACATATCAACGAGGCGCCTAACCTTTTTACAAAGAACAACATTCAATCCTCTTTTTGACTAACAGACATTTTTTTCATCCAGAAATCTGCGGTAACAGTAAAAGTTTTGATTGACAACTATTGTTTTAGAATTAGGTAACTTTAAAACAAAACATTTGGGACGATTGCAATTTTTTTCATTTTTTCAATTTTGTGGCAATGTTTATCTATAATAATAACTCTCTAATTAAAATCCTTACTGTCACTGTTGTCAATCAATCATATCAACATCACGAATTAACGCTAAACATATTATAAAACATTGATTTTCCGAGTTTTCATAATCCATTTAAATTCTTACCATTTATTTTTCGGTTTAAGGAGTCGCTGTTAAAATTTTGCAGTAAAATGTGTTTAGAATTTTTTTCGGAGAAACAATTAAATTGAATTACTTACTCAATCTATGGAAATAAACGAAAATAAACAAACAATACTTTTTTGCCGACGACCCGCTGAATCCACATAAAGATGCCCATGAACTCGTGAGCCTGATACGGAGTTTTTCTACACGTGGAGTTGCCAGTATGTATGTTATGCAATTCAGATGAAAATAGATACATATGCATGTAAAAACGCTTGACAAAGTTGTTTGTGCTGTAATCTTTTAATTCAATATTCATATACGAAAATCATACTGACAGTTAATAAGGTATTGCAAAATTTATGCATATAAGAAAAAGATGCTCTAAACCTACTAATCTTTGAACACTAATTTTATTACTCACGTAAACATTATATAATTCGGATGATGTGGCAATGCACTGCATTAACGCCTTATCCACAGATTCATGTATTCAATAGAACCATTTACGTAACTTTGATTACAATATCATAATTAATACAGATCTTTTGGGTGTTTTTGTCCAGCTTGCAGCAATTGAAGGCACAAACGGATAAACGTTACAACGCGTGTTAACTTTCTTGTTTCTATGTTATCAATTAGATGGAAAGACTTCAACAAGAAATGGTTTGTCCTCATTGATTAGAATCCAAGTTTAACCAGCAGATTCCAATTGCGTTAAGGTGTATTTGAATACTTATTGACGTGATTATATGCATAGAATTCACCCACGAACCTGACCTTTTTAAAATGAACAACATGCAATACTGTACTTGACGTACCTACGGACACGCGCAGTTTTTTCTTCCAGAAACCTGGTAAACGTTTTTATATTTGAGCATATAAAATTAAGCGATTAAAAAATACAAAGTCGTTATAACTGCTTTTCATAGTAAAAATTCAAATATAAAAGGAGCAGATTCTTGGCCAAAACTTCATTCTGCCTACATCGTTGGACGAGTCCGCTCCACTTCATAGTAAGTTTTCCTTCTAATATTTTGATCTTAAGTAGTTGAACTGCATATTGAAATTATTAGTAAGTATAAATAATCATGAATTTAGTTAACCATTTGCTCTTTGCCAGTTATTGCAATTTGAGATTTGTCCAGATTTGGATGATTCTTCAGTTTATCAAAGAGCTTTAGAATAAACTCCATACATAAACCCCAAAGTAATTAATAAATTTTAATTTATTTTTCAGATTTCAACACAGAAGTTCCGCTGAAACAGACAAGTCGACTAAAATGGTTGCTGTACTAGGTACGCTCCCAATTGTGTTTGCTTTCGTAGCCACAATCATGGTGGGAATGTATACTATAAACGTTAAACTTTCTTCAGGTATATACATACAATTTTAAGCAACAATATTTAATATGAAAGATACCGCTATAATGACGAACTATTATTTATGTATTTATATTTACGGTTACGTGGTTAAAGCAATACACACAATTTTTATTCTTCGGTGCTTCAAAGATTTCCTCGTCTTCGGCGCACCATCGAAAATGAATTAGAATAATAATAATAATTTCATTGGATTTTTTTTTGCAGATTACCAAACAATTACCATCGTAACAAAAAGGGGTCCCCTCACGGTTGGCACGGTCGCCCTTCCGTTGTCCCAGCTCTGCGGCCAAACCGTGCAGGACAGTCCGGACACCACTCTCGCAGACATCACCTGCATAATTTGTCATCAGGACTGTATTTACGTGCACAATAATTATGGTGGGTATTGCGGTCCGGATCCCTTGGACTCGTCTCAACTGACTTGTCTCTGCGCCAATACCGTGGCGGAGGCTAACGCCCGTCGCATTGTCACTGATACCATCACTACTTGTAACCTTACCAGCGTCACATCTAGTAAGTTTTATATAAAATTTTGTGGAAATCCAGCTTAAATTACATGTATGTGTTTTTCTTAAAACTGCAAAGCAATTGTAAATTGACACAGGTCGACTATTTTGCATTAAAAATAATTAGTAGCGGATTACCCATTTTACAGCTGGACTCATCACATGGAAGTATAGCCAGCATTACAGTCCAATTGACTAAATGACTTACGATTAGTACAGCTTAATGTGAATTATTTGACATCTTTATTTTTTTATCACTTTCAGAGGCCTTAGTTACCCCGATATATGAAGTTTTGGAGGTGCGGATGGACAAATTTTTGTGCCCAGAATCAGAACCTTCCGGTACATATGATAGCAGTGGCTGCAGTACAGATTGTTCTGCTAACCATGGATATACCAGCGGATCATGCGCAGTGACTCCTCCATTGAATAAAACCCTTGGAACCACTTCATCATTGCACTGAGCAGCGGCCCCCGCCTAACCACCACACCCGCCCCCGCCCCCTCCGACTCTACCTACTGTGAAATAAATGTTTATTCCATTTTCCTGTTAAGTGTATTCATTGTTATTATGTATCGTAATTATCCGTCTAAATTGACACTTGCTGACGAGTCAAATAATCTGTAACTCTATATATCTATTGCATGCCCATTAAACATACTGATGTAATTATGAACCTTGTTTCAGAATTGTGTAATTACCAGACAAATTTAAACACCATGTCAATTAAAATTCAGTGATATAAAATACACGACGTGCAAAATTATTATATCTTTATTTAATCATTATTTTGTAATAATTGCAATACTGGGTTAACTACACTGAACTCTCGCTATAAGAGAACGCTATAAATCACCAAAATCTGCCTCTTATATATAAGAGGCAGATTTTGGTGATTTATGGCGTTCTCTTATAGCTCTCTTTATAAGAGAATTTCTATATATAGAAATTC
>JAQGAK010001908.1:0-25203 GCA_034696945.1 Lipothrix lubbocki
GACAAATTCACTTATAATACATCCCTTAGATACTACCTGTTCAATTTCGTCGAAAAAATAAATACTGAATAAAATCTCATAACTATATTTGAAATAGTTACTCTATGCAACTGTCAGTAGTACACAACTACATGTAAGTTTAAAGCAATCGTCGGAATCTCTATAAACAAAACCTTCGTAGTACACCAGCAAACTTTAGCAGCGTCCCCTACAGCCTTTGAAGTTCGGAGAGTTTGATGACAGGACAGGACATGAGGAGAGTTGATTGCTTTACAAAGCATCTTATTTTCATTTCTCATTCCCCAAATTCCTACTTTTTCGCTGTATGTTGAGCTATGTGAGTGAAGGAAGCCCCGTTAGATTTAACGGTCGTGCCTGCCACATCAACCAGGGAGTAAAAGACTTCTTGTCCAAATATTGGCTATAGGTGATGGACCAGAAGGAGATCCCGGAGACAATATAAGGCTGTCATGCACAACGGTGAGCTACTATTGCGGAGTAATAAGACTTGCACCCCCAAATTTCAATTCCTCCTTCTTCGCAAATACACTGAGACGAGTATAATTCCCCCTTTACTGCCACCCTTGTATCATAGAAATAATTTAAGCCGCTTCATAAAGGGATGTGTATTAACTACGTGGATATACTATGTACATATAGGTACTTATATAACATAAACTTTGTAGAGCTATGGCCATAATAGTAAAGGTAGGCTAACATGAAATACTCCTTCCCGTCCTGCTCGTTATAGTGAAACATAGGTTCATTTGTCTCATGTACATGCTGTTCGAGCTTAAATCTCTCGAGTAATGGAAACAGTTGACTCTATTTTTCACCCCTCTTTAGGACTCGGTGCATAGTGGAGATGTGTGTACTCTCGGGTTCCATCATGCAAACTTTATCAGACCAATCTGCCTCTCCCCCTTTGCTCTT
This sequence comes from Lipothrix lubbocki, assembly GCA_034696945.1. NCBI lineage: Eukaryota > Metazoa > Arthropoda > Collembola > Symphypleona > Sminthuridae > Lipothrix > Lipothrix lubbocki. The sequence continues at coordinate 934 of JAQGAK010001908.1, forward strand.
TTTTTCCTTTCTCTGTCTCTCTCTCGCTCATTTTCTCTTGTAGAAAGTCATATAAAATTTATTATGTCAAGATAGGGAAAATCTACTAACTCTAGTCAATTTATATAATATGGAATGAAATGAAATGAAGGTTAGCTCTATATGTATATCTATCTGCAAGATGGTTAAATTGCAAGAAAAACAGTGTGAGCAGGGCAATGTCTATAATACCAGTAATAAGAGATCTCGGAATGTCCAAAAAGTCAGGAAGGAAGTGAAATTTAAAAATGAAGGAGAGAAAGCCGTTACATAAACGGTGGTAAAGGAAATAAAACATGAAAAATTATGTTATTTGTACAGAAATAGGGAGTCTGACTTTTGTGCAGGCATGATACGTTGTACTTATAATACATGCAGTAAAACAGAGTATAAGCTTGTTCTTCTTTCTAGTCAAGCTTTAAACCACTTAAATACTATATAGATACATAGATGTTGGGGATACACACAATGGAGTCGAATAGTTGGAAGAAAGGAAAGGAGTTTAGCTTCGTAAGCTAAAAATAAGTTTCGGGATGCAAGTTCAAGCAAACCCACTCAACCTATTATCGTCACTGTATTTTATATGAACTGTTTGAAAAAGTGAAAGTTACCTTTTGCGTTTGCTAAAGGGATATTCTACACTGAAGGGATATGTTCTTCCGTGGAAAGTAATCTTTTTTTTTACCTTATTATGTTTCTATATAAATGCTACTAGTATACTTATAGAGTTAAAGCTTCGTAGACACCAAGTTGTTGCATATGTACATATTTTCTTGAGTCCTTGCATATAATTTTCCGAGTCGTAAAGTTAGTTTGACTTGCACAGGAATATAAAATTCGTCGGGGGTCTTCAAACCTATAATTTGCTATCAAAAGGAATTTATCTTCAGCATTAGCCTTTTCTCCGTCCCAATCTCACTTTCTCTGGAAGACTCACATTGTAGCTGTCATAGTGCGGAGGAAGAAATTTCCAGAGATTTTACCACCCAATGTCACTCTTGAAATGTACGCGTGCTGTAGACAATTTCTGCACTATTGTGTTTATGGTAGTGGAGAGGGGATATAAATAACTTATATATGTACAACTTGCAATGTTATTCTTTTAGGTATAAGCTATAAGCATATATGTTTGGGCACTTATAGACTTAAGGGCAGGAAGACATAATATCGGAGATAAGGCAAATGTTTCCACTATAGTAAAAGTCTATGCATGGCAATGCAATACTAAGGCAACTGCCGTATCTATCTGTACATGAAAACTGAAAATGTACAAGCGTGTAAGAATATAAATAAAAGACACATGTAAAGCCATAAGGACTATAAAGATCGACTAGGAAGACCTGCTACTTGCAAGAGTGTACTGGCATTTGTGATTATATTGTAGAAGCCATCCGCAATGCTCGGAGCAAAAGGACGACGGGATGGCAAGAGTGATATTGCTCGTGTGGAGATGATTGAATTAGAGATGCGAAAGCGAAAATGGTCCGGTAACGTGATTACCATGTAATTTCCCCGTTATATATAAAGATAGTCATATCTTACTCCCAGTCCTAGGAACAAGCCCGGGATATAAAAGGATTGCGTACACAAAGTTGTCAACGCGTGTACTTTAGATGTGTTTCACCAAAAAGATTCTCTTTCTTGCCTCTCTCTCTCCCTTTTACTCTATCTTCTCTCTCTCTCTCTCTCTCTCTCTCTCTCTCTGTCTTCTTACGTAAATTTCTGTTTCGAATTTTCGACTTTTGCTTCAGAGAATATAAGTTTTGTATACACATGCATGTTCAAATTCACTATTTACAGCTTCAAGTATGCCCTTGGTATGCTTTTGAACTGTAGCAGCATCACTATCTACATATAACATTTTGTGCATCTAAAAAGTCATGGTGCCCTGTTCTTCCCTTGAGTTCAAGGGAAGCCTCCAGGCCTTCCAGAAATATCTTTTGCAACAGTGAAAGAGGAATCTCATTTTCCTAAAGAAACCAGCTTTGGTAATATTGAGGCAGTGAAAATAGTATTAGATTCTAGTACAAAGTAATATTATTTGTATGGCTTCATCTATTTACAGTTACACTGGCTTGAGCGTTGACTGACTTTTGAGATGTGAAGTAGTAGTCGAAAGTTAAAATGGACGTTATATTTATGCTTAGCTGCATTGCATCACGCAGCAACTTACATTATGTTTTTTGGAAGATGTTATATATCTTCAAAATCACATATCTATATATATTATGTGTATGCATGTAAGTTAGGGAATGTTCCTCAGTCTCCTTGGCCATTTCCGACTTTCAATTACGTTCTTGATCGCTCATTTCTTCTTCCATACTCTATTGGAGATTAGATAAGGGGAGCGCCGTTTTTGCTCTCCTTATTTATTGAGGTCTCTCGTTTTTCTAGGAAAACATAACCTCATCTTATATTTATCTGTAGGGTGCGTGGGCGAAGCGGAGGCTGCTTTTAAGTAAATGTCTACACGTATTAGAACCAACTGGTATAAAACATCCTACTATATACTTATACATGTTATAATGCTATCTTCAGTCAATTCTGTAAGATGGAGGAATTGATTGATTTGCCATTTGGGCATAAACCATGGAGGATCCAATTGGGAGGTTCATGAAATGGATGGAAATTCCCTCGTTGAGAGTACAGATTGCCTATTATTTTCATGGGTGATTAGGAAACAAGTCAATCCGATCGAGAGATTGATCTTCGATGGGCCGCACAGGTCATGCAATATTTACCAAATCTATGACCAGGGAGATTAACAAGACTTTGGGGGTATTGTCAAGATCTTGGCTCCTCAATCTTTACTTTATACGCTTTGCGTCCCAGAATCCAACTTTTACGTCCCTAGCGTGACTCTATATGAATGTATGGCAGTATTTGCACAAGCTTTTCTCATATTGTATTTGCTCACAAATTTTAGCATTTACTTCATTATTTGCCCTGTCTATGTTAATGTTTGGACACTAGCCAAGCATTTAATGTTTGATCATAGGGCAGACATTTAATGTTCAAACACTGGAACTTGGAACCTAATGTTTGATTATTTACTAAGAATTTGGTGTTTGAACATGACCAAGAATCCCACGTTTGAACACTCATCAAGAATTCTATATGTTTGAGCACTGACCAAGAACCTATAATGTTTGAACAATCGCCAGTCATTTTACGTTAGATTGAACTTGCATTCAGCATTTAAGTAAAAATTTCCGCACAGTCCCATATACGAAAGGTGCATTTACCTTTATTTGTTTTTTGCACTATTCTTCGCACCCGCTGTGGCTTGATGAGTCATCCAAGTCCATTTAGAAACCATTGCGGTAATGACACGCCGGGGATGGGAAGCAGGTACGCGGAATCAATAAGCGATAGGCAGGCAGCTGTTTGAAAAATATATGCTTAAACACTACTTGGACAGTCCGGCAGCTTGTGTGTTTATAATCAAATTACACGCACTTATCGCGTGGATATCTGGAAGCCACAATGTCCTGCTAATGTCCTCCGTTTCTGCAACGTACGTCCTGCATTATTTCATGCTGCTAATGCGTGCGATGAGGATTGTAATTAAAATAGAAGGATATTGCATGTGTGGGACATTGAATCACCAGGCAGCTCAAGCATCTGTTAGGACGTTATATTTAGCTAGAAAATTCACACATTTTGACTCTACTCCACTGTGACAGTAAGTGAAGCAGAGAGTGTCCAATCTAAAACTTGCCTCTGGGTGGGAATATAAATAGAGTTTAATTACAAGTTGAGGGAGTATAAGCTAAGACCAGGTTACATTTTGATGGGTGGAACATCTACATACATGTTATGCATTATTGCATACAATCACGGATGTTTGCACGCATATTTGCAAAACTTCCGTCCTTTTGCTGTCTTCACTTTTGGATAAATATATAGATAGATATAGAAAGATACTCTGTATGTTGTCTTCCCATAGCAAATGCATTAAATGTTTCCTTTACTGCGTCCGAAGTTTACACAGTGCATAAATACAGATACTATAGATGTACCTACGTACTTTCATGTCAGCAGGGATGACAATGATTTGGCTTAAACAGCGACGACACCATCAACGTTATTATTAACTTACGAATTGGTTATAGTTTCTTGCAACGAACCTGCTCTCTTTGCCTACAAATACTTTTGCAAATTCACTTCCCCAAATATTGCACACATTTAATGGGAAGGGCTGAAATGGAACTTTCACACATAAATGTTAATCATACTTCGTGAGAATGTTTGGACAAATCCCGAGCAATAGTTTCAATGCCACTAAATATAGTGTGACTAAGGTGGAGTCAGTTCACTCGTTCTTCCAGTAGGTTAACCATTATGGGTGATATTTGGTATCGCGTGTACTACTAGCAAGGTGTAGACATGCTGAATTTGCATGTAAATGTGCGGACAGCTGGTGTTTCTAGATGTTGTGCATGTTGTTATACTTGTCGTATTTTGCACGTTGTGGATATATACTGCCTGCATGTTTTTTTAAATATATGGACGTATAAGAGAATATTAGTAAGTATGTTGGACATTCAGAGAACCAGCAAATATCATAATGTGTAAAACATTTTTGTGGCTTCCCATAACTATTGAGGCGTAAGGTGAGGCAGGGGCTCTTTAATTTTTCTGATGAGTGTCGTTGCGTAAATTGTTCCGTTAATGTTCGTTCATACGGAGATAGCGGGCTTATGGTGAGATCAGTGTATACATTGTGGTGCTTATGTAGAAAGGTATGAAAAATATCTATGAACAAGTATGGTCATCTACGGCAAAGCAGAAATATCAACAACGCGCCAAAGTCGGAATATCATTATAATCCTCATAATATTGTTCAAATGTTATCATGTAGGTTCCATTTGTTTTCTCCAGTAAACCTATCGTATACTTACTTATAGTAAGTACTATGTATAAGTAAGTATAGTTTGGTGTTAGTCCTGGTGTATAGTTTTAATACAAATGTCCACTCTAAACAGTTGTATGTAACTGGTAGTAGTGTAGATACTACAGATATTCAGCAAGTCATCAAAATTTTGTTTTTACACCCGAGCTTGTGTACCGACGACACTGTGGTTGACGCCTAATGGCCCTTTCCAATCATGTCCATTACCATGACCGTATATTCCTCCCATAATACTAATAATGGTGACTAAAATGCTAATATTTATTGAATCACAAAGTGTTGCTAAAAGCTTATGGTGAGTCAGTTTTAACCTTCTCTACGAGTCTTACTTCTGTTTTACATGTCACGAAGCTTCATGTTTGTTGCATGTAGTTACGCTGTCCATGTGTTTGGCATGCTAAAGTTATATAATCTGGCCCGATGTACCGGAAAACCTTGCTTTTGTTCCGCGAATCTCGGATACTTAATATGGGCTATGCAAATGTTTGGCGGAGCAGCGTTGATTTGAGTTTGAGATCCGCACTGTTGGAACATAATTACAAAGTTATGTTTCTGCAAGCCATAATACACAAGCTTAGGGAGTAACACATGAATATGATTAGAAAGAGCCATTAAATCATTGTAAATCATTTTCCGCGTAATTCCTTTCCATTTGTGACTCAATTCTGTCAAGCTAACTGCTATAAACATACGTTCTCCCTGACACACTCCCTAATTTATTCCTTCGGATCCATAGAATTCTTAATAACAAGAATAAGCTCTTTCTCTTTGTCTTCCTTGGAAACCAGCAGATTGAAGCCACTTAATGTAGCTTGAATTTGAATTTGGAGACACTCCTGGTTTCCTCTTCGTATAGATATGCACTGTTTATATATACTTGAGATCTTAATGTACGTACATACATTATGTTCCAATCGTAGTCTATATATATGTAGATATACTTCCTAGGGGTATATTAGTATTAGATATTTGCAGGGTTGTATAATATAATTCTATGTATTATGATCATCGACGACTGTAAGTACTAGAAGGGGGTACAGCTTCCTTCAGCAAGCAATATGATCGAAAATTTTGTACGTATGTACACCGACTGTCGCACTTGAGCTATATCCCAGTCTTGATGATGAACATGATGGTGGATTTCGGCTCTCTTCCGTGAAATGAGCTGAGTAGCTGAGGCTTGAGTATTCAGTATTAACTGTATATGTATTTAGGGGATAAGATCTACGTTGGAAGATAGACGCTTGAAAATGAAACGTAACCCTAAGTCGGGTTTCTTTTTATTCCGTGAAATCTTATGCTCTTCTACACCTCTATTTCTTTCTGTTGAGCCGACGTACCTACATGGAAAGGATACATCTTAGAGTTACTTTGTATGTAGGTATGTCTTTTACTTGCTGGAGATGGATGCACTTTACTAGACTTACACTTTACTAGTAGAAAATAGTTTACTTGTGGAAGATACCATAGTTTACATGCATGGTAAACCATTTTACTTGCAAAAGATACCATAGCCTACTTGCCGAATACATCTATTACAGCTACTTATGCTCAGTTTGTAGTTCCCAACAAATTTCCGGGTGTTCATGTAAATGTTACCATAAATAGCTCCCATGAATACGCTTCCAACTTGGAAAGTTTACGTACTTACAACCTATAGTATAGTGAGTTAAGCTAGCGTTACATGGTAAGTACTCGGAGGATGTTAAATAAGACGAGTGTTGGCTAACGTGGTAAAGTAGCTGCGGCCAATGGAAGAGGATTCGTATGCAAATGTGAGCTGACTCGGCTTTTATACGAGAATTTAACTTTGCCATAATGAGGAGAAAGTAGTCCATGGGGTGAAATCCACTCGATTTCTTTCTCGCCTCTACTACATTATGTAGTCTACATATATCTGTATCTACTACTCCACTATTGCTCCTCTCAAATAAAATCTATGGAGGAGTTACTCAGCTTTACATTTGTAATCTTTATGGAGGAAGCCGGAGAGGCGTGGGTTAGGACTATTCCGAAGGATCCCGTTTCCTTCTTGACAGACCCCGGCAATATTTCAGTAGGCTGTAGTTCAACTGTAACACCGCCATATAGTCTGTGAAACCAACTTATAAGACTCTTGTTCTACCGTTAACTCCTTTTCGTAACATTGTGAACAGCTTATTATAGAATCAGTGGATAGTTAAAAGCATGTACATACCTATGTACAATTTTTAAACGCAAACGTATGTCAAATAGTTTTCAAATATGATGAAGATACCCATATTATACATGAACTTGCAATATTTTACAAATGCATAAGGGTTGAATGCATTTACCCGCAGTTAATATTCTTGAGATGCTGAGAATCTTTGGTTCATGTAGATTTGTTATGCAGGGAGCCCCACCGTCGCAGATCAATTTTCAATGAGATTCAACCTGACCCTTGGTTGGTGAACTGACGTATACGTAGGAACAGCGCTTTATATTCTTTTTAAGTTTCATTTATCGCCAGTTAGCCCCTTGCTCATATATCACTCGCAGGAGTTTCTATTACAAATGCACCCTAAAGTCTCTGAGGAGCGAATTCTTACTTTTCTTTGTGTTCCGGTCTTAAAATATTCCTTGCCGTCTTTTCCTTTTTCCTCTTATTGTACTGGCTCAACATAAAGGTTTCTAGATTGACTTCAAGAGACTCGCACTTGCACTTTCGTACACTCACACAATTTATCTATCTACCCATCAGGTCAAATGTTATTTCTGTACGTGGGCTGTCGGACCAAGACCAATGATATTTTATGTAGTGCAGGATGAAAACAAGACTTTTTATATGCCAAATAACCAAAGTCCTGCTACTGTGGTATCGAAATCACATTATAGGTACTATTTCAGGGCCACGTTCTCAAGCTGCAAGGTCAAACCCATGCAATTGTTGAACTGCAGGATCAAAACGAACGATTTTCTACATGGGAAACATCATTTTTTATGTATTACAGTACCTAAACAACTGTATTTCTAGTTCTACTTTTCTTAGTTTGCAATTCTATCCTCTGTTATGTATGTGCGTATAGGCACACGACTCGGCTGTACTTCAAGTCTGACAAGACGCAAGGGGAAATATGAGATGAGGTGTCTCATATCAATAAGGATTATTTTATTTACTTTGCGATCGAACGGCTCCCAGGGGTTAAACAAAGCCGGAGATGATCTAATCTTCCTACTTACTCCGCGTTTTTGCGCCTAACTTTTTTCGTCTTCTTTATTTTCATCCACCCGCTCCCAGTAAATTAACATTAGAAAATACTCGTATTGTTTCATGTTTGCTTTCTCCCATATCCGCACCCCTACTACTATTCCATTACCGCCTCTGTCATCATGTGTACGTTTGAAGTACCTGTAGTGCAATTTTGGGGTGAGATTTTTGTATGTAGAATGCACTTGGTCATACAGAGTGTTTATTACGGAGCGTTACGGTTGTTCATATATTGTAATGTATTATATAGACAGTCTTTTCCCTGACATGCTAAAGGTTTCTCACTTTTATAAGTTAGGTACATGGAAGTATAGAGAGAAAACCCGCCCGAATGTAGAAACTCCCGATATTTACCATTTAATGTACGGGTATGAGCAGATAAGTATCTTCAATGTTTGTAGTCATTGGGAAGTTGGTCCACCTTTGTTCACTCGCCGCTTCCTTGATGACTCTACTGATTGTAATTCCAAGCTTGGCCCCTCACTATTTCTCGTTTGTTTTCTACGTATACTCAACTTTATTTCTATAAGTAGATACTTCTATTTCTATACTCGTATACTTGTGTATTACCTCAGAACACAGGAATTCCATATTCCCCGGCAATGCATATATATGGACAAGTTTCAATGAATGGACGATACACGAGGACGTGAGCGTTAGTAGAAATGGTAGTGATTGTGGAGGCCGTTGGAAAAGTTTCCCTCATGCATTTCCACATGTTTTTCTGATACATTATGCACCCTTCGGAGAACGAACCCTGCTCTTCGGTTCCTGACAGCATCATAGAGTAAACGAAAGATGCGGAGTTGTATGTCGACTACAGTGTGCAAACGTTGGGAAAGTACTGTAAATACATTGTTGAGAAAAGAGTACACACACAGGAAGTCACATATCTGAGAGAAAGAAAGGGAAAATTTGAGGGGAGAAAGAGAAAAGAAAGTCTTGCATTGCAATGTCAAGCAATCCCATGCAAGAATGCATTGCTTATGTATGTATGTGTGGAAATGAAAGAATAGGAGAAAACAGTAATAATAATAGGACGTGAAGCATCTGCTATGCTATTCCGTACTACTTAAGTTCCTTTCCCTACAACTTTCCCAAACATATTTTTCTCTCTATTCTACTCTCTCTCTCTTTCTCTGGCTTCTATTCAATTGTCATTCCTTAATGGATATTAGAGCAATGATCCACACACACATGGAAAGACAATCGGAGTAACTTAATAATGCTCTGTATCCCGTGAGTCTGTCTATATTTGTGGAATGAGAAGCTGATGTGGAGCTTGATCAGAGTCTTATTCTCTATGTCTCTCGCTCTTCAATGTTTCTCACTCGTCAGTATTTCTCTGGCTTTTACTATATGTACTCTTCTACTGTAGTAGATATCTCTATGTCTTTGAAGGTCTTCAGTATCTCTCTCAGACTCTTTTGCTCCTCATAGCCCGTGACATGAGCTGAGCAAAGTTCTGACTGAGTGTATATGTTTAATGCCTCAGAGAAGAGTTTTTTATGTCATGATATGTATAAAATATAAACCATGTATCGATTCAAGGAGCGTGAAATTTCACTCGCTCACATTCTAATGCCGATTCTCGAGCAGTTCCCATCTTCTCACGCCTTCTTTTTCGTCGTTTTCTTCATCTTCTTATATTCTATCACTTCACAAGAGATTTATTCATTCTTCAGTCAAATTCCTTATTCATTCCGCCTTGGAAAAAAGTTTTTTACACAAGTATATTCTCAGAAACAACCGCCCGGTACCTGCACAGCATTCAACCTTTTCACCTCCTAATGCTTTTTATGCTCTGCGCTTCATATTTACTCAAGTTTTCGCCTTTCTCGGGTTCACAAAGTCAAGTATACAGTATGTACGTATGTTTGCTTGTACACGGGAGGGAATTTTAGGAGGTGTTTTTGTATGTGAAATACTACTTCAAATAAGTTTATCTATACTTACATACTTATATAATCTTGTTACAGAATTTTTCTTCATGTATCTTACGTATATAGGAAAATGCCATATATTAACAACCCATGCATGTGTACAGACCTCGCTCTTCAATGTAATTGTAGCCTACTACTAAAGGCGATTTGAGTTCACAGGGGAAGAATGTTTAGGAGGAGGTGAAGAAGCAAACTGCGGTTTGCTCGGGAACATGAAACAAGTTAAATTTCTTTATGTTGTGACCCTTTGGTTATGTTGTACATGTATGTAAATTGTATATCTATAATTATATACACAGTGCGTATATCGTCATATGTACCACAACCGTTCAACATATCTCGACCCTGTTTGTAAACTTGTTTTTTGAAAAACTTTAAACATGGGTCGGTTATAGAGAAAGCTTTGTTGTATGTGTGTGTTTGTTGCCGTGGATTGCGGGGTGGTGGTGGTGAAGAAGAGTAAAAAGAATAAAGTGAAAAATCCACTGAAGCATAATAATCGGGGAAAGTCTGTCAATATCAAATCATTGGGGTGTATTCTACTTGTAGAATACTATATGGTAGTTGGTAGTATGAGCCGGCTTGTCAAGTCAAAGGTTCTTCTTATTCTTATTCGCTCCTTCTCCTATTGTTATATATTGTTATGTCGTATGTGTGGTTATTTGTCCGCAACTCCAGGGAAATACAACGGGTCTTAAAAGAAATACTAGAGCGCAGTCATGTTTAACCAATGGATCAATTGTCAAATTTTTTTTATTTCCAAACTTGCCTTTAGCTTTATGGTCGGACTCAAATTCCTATTTGTTTTATTGCCGGTTTTTATGTTGTCGTTCGGGATTTTCTTCTAGTGTTTGACTCCTTGCGCATTACGTTTTTTAAGAGAGAGAGAGAGAGCACTGAGCAGTTTTATATCTTATTCGTTTTATATTGAGAGCAGTGCATCTTACCATCTTACGTGTTTTTGCGGATGTGTTATATGTTTTTCTGGTTATAAGTATAAGAAATAACATTGACACAATCCAGACACGACACATTTGATTAGGAATCGGTATGCCTAAATGGCAGTAACAAGCCAAAGTTGTTTTGTCTGTCTAATCGAGTTGCACGTCCGTTTTCATTGTCATCTTTTGGGACGGCCGAAGTCATCAAATGCGATTAGAGTCTTGGATTGATGCTCGATCTATGTGATGCTCACTTCCTCTATTTCCTCCACAGTAGTCGACTTTCCTTCCTATTCTTTACTATACTACACTATACACACTTCTCCTTGATGACTCTTTTAGTTTAATCAGACACGTCTGCGTTTTCTCCTTGACTGAGCCTCGATTGAAAACAACGGGAGGAGAGCCTCAACGGGACAGATAATTTAATTGCATTATCGCCCGCCATCCTTGATTGACTTTGTTGTTAAAATCCATTTCACATTTTAGCCTCAAACGGCATTTCCAAAGATTTCATCTTGGTTTCCAGATCTTTGTTTATATTGTAGAACTGTTCTATATTGGTTACTTACAGGTATAGATATATGCAGTATTATGTATATCTATAGTTAACTATGCAGCTACATATATGAAGCTATAAGTATTTATAACACGGCGGCATTCACGTTGTCATCTGCGGATCTAACACGATGACATTGCAGATGTCGTTGCATTGTCAGCTATAGTCATTTGAGTATCTGAAAGGCTTGTCAGGAGACACATCATCGATTTACTTCTTGTAAAAGACAACATTACTTACCGGCACGATGGATTTTGAGTGTCAAGGAGGAAATGAAGTGACGGCTCTCTGTACACAAGGAATATCCTATGAGAGGGTCAGCGGACTTCCATTTACAATAGAAATATGAGGAGGGAAAAAGGCATTTTCACAGATTGCAAAGTGTAGTATATATGTGGAGGGGGAAGGGTGGGCATGGGTCAGTATAAATGAATACTATACGGCGGGGAGAAAATCGGACGGGAAGGAGAATGGAAGTAGAATTCCGCTTTTTCCTATTTCATCCCTCCATATATGTAAATGGCATTGAAAAAGTCAGGATTTTAAAAAGATATGGCTTGTCTTCAGTCCCAGAGCAAAGTCAAACATTACTATCGAACTTTCTACTCCCGCCTTTTCAATAATAACAATTCAACATGCTTTTGCTCTTTGCTCGACCATCTCCAACGCTCAAGATATATACAACCCTGACCTGAGATTCATTCGTCCGAGGGAAGCTGGAGATTGAAATAGGATCCGGTATGCAATCTTTCCTTTTTGTCTGTCTACACAGAAACGAGATTGTTAGGCTTTGATTCCGGACTTATGCAATGCTATGCTTACGGAACTGGAAGCTACTACACTACTAGCAATGTTATTACATATGACATCAAAAGATAAAGATTTCACATACAAAACCAGGGGATGGGCAATGTTCTATACATACAAAAACTGTTTGATATGCAGTGTTTTACATAAAAAACCAAAAGAGATGTAAGTTGCTACATATGTAGATATATGTACAAACCCAAAAGTCGAAGCGATCGAACTAGAAAACCATAAGACATGCAATGTTCAGCGAGGAAGATTTGCTGCGTCCAACAACGCACGAAATCATGAGGAACGTCCGGAGGACAAAGGAGCCTGATAAACAAGTTTCTGACCCCGTTTGGACATTACATGAAAGTGAACAGCTCCTGGGAGACACATTGAGGGAAAGTGTTCTGCCATCCGAAATCGGTAGAATTCCATGTTCCTTTGTACATACAAAAAAGGGAGATGTGTGCTACTATAGTGGAAGTATAGAAGGGACTTTTGGTCACAAGATCCAAAGATGGTGTGAAATTTTTCAAGATTGACTGCACACGGAGACATTTATTAGAATGGGTTCAGGACCGACGTTTAACATTCAATAGCCTCTAGCCTGTCACTTTTTTGTGGTCAGTGTGTGGTCACCTATTTTTGGGTCCACCGTGCTGCTCAAAATAAGTCACAAGGATTTCGGCACTGATTGAATTTTATTCAAGGAAGGATGCGTATTCTCAAGGTCTGATTTGTACCGCTAGGTCTTTTGTATTCATCCTTTTACTCTTACTATATAGTTCGTCGTGCTGTTTTAGGCTCTGAGTGTCATGCATCATGGTTAGTTTATGTGGATTTTGGTTTGTACTTTTAAGTATGTACAGTATTATTATATGTGTATATATGTACATACCATTGTTGTTCCTATGTATAACGTTATTAAATGTATGTATACACTATTAAATTCTATGCACGCACTATTATTAAGCGGATGTTTACAGTGGTGAAGCCCTGACCAATGGTGCATTAATCATACATTGCATTGATCTCCTTCGCTGAGCGAGCAACAATAGTGGCTCGGATTTCTATTGCCCCAGCAGCAGTTGATTATGCCGAGCATCGATTAACGAGGATATCGGTTTAACAAAGCCGTTCATTCAGTAATTCCTCCACTATTTGTCATTCACATAATAAATTGTGTACTAATTGTGCCTGTTGTTGTCTTCTTGTCACAAAGACTCTACACTTTAAACCTTAACATGGAGCTGAGAAAGGAAAGGACACAGTTTTGTTCATCCGAGTTGTAGAAATACAGATATGTATAGGTGACTGTATAGGTAGATGATATAGAATAGTTTGAAAATCGTTATACTTATATAGAATAGGTATTTACATATTATTTGTATTTAAGTCGCTGTAGGTATTTACGGCCGAGTCTCAACAATAGAAACCTTAGGACAGAATCTCCATTCTCCTTTATTATACATATGTACAGATATGTTGAGGGATGAAATGGGGAACCGCGGACAGCGTCGGTCCTTTGGGCTATCGCATTGTTAGGCACGTTAGGAAGGTAAAGGTGATGGCTCTGACATGGGATTCACCTATTCACATTCATGCTCGTCTGAACAATGTTAGCACTGAAAGAAGGATTCTCTTGTATAGTATTGATGCATGGTCATGATTGGGTTCTTACGTTTGTAGCAGCTATCTTTATATATGTACTTGTGTAGATACTTAAAAATATACAGCATCACTTGACACAGGCAATTGACGATAGTGCTGTGTATGAGAATCCAACCAGAAGAATTTCATGTTTGAATGCTTCATATCTGTATACTAGTATATTAGATAGCGCCGCTCGCTCTCGTCTACACTTTTTCATTAGAATTACGAGGCAAATCTGTTCATTACATGCAAATGCGTACTTAAATACACGACTTTCTGGTACCTTACCTGGAATGTGTACATGATATCAGTACATTTACAGACTATCTACATTGTATGAATGGCACTAAATCTGTACATAACAATACATATTACATTGTTATTGCTTTATTAGTGACGATCACTTTTGCTTGAATATCTTCTCATGACAATGAGAATGTGTAACTATGAGGGAAAGAATTAGAGGTATAGATGAAAGGTTCAGAGGTAATGAAGAATATGTTGCAGGTATGCCTTTGTCGTGCTTCTCTATATTCAAAGTATGTATCTAGTATATACCTTAATGTAGTATGTACCTTCATGTAGATAAGAGTACATAGTGCACAGAACTTATTACAACCTACAAAGTGTCCAACTCATTTAAAAGTCTGAGGAGGAAAGGGAGATTAGGCCGACTGAATGTGACATTCCAGACATTGTTACATAGGAATCGTTCATTGATAACTACAACTCTAAAGGATGAAGACACAATGGGAACCTGGACTATTACGAGATAAAGTCCGGATCAATTGTAACCATTAGTTCTATTCGATGGAGGAGCAGCGGCTGCTGCCGCTTCTCCTTTCCTTCTGGATCTTGCGCTTATTATACTTATTAGGATCATCGGTATTTGACACAATAATTGTCCAGATTTCTCATGATCGTTAGTAACTTGTAGTGATTATGATGGTTGTAGAGTATTATACCCAGTATTTTCAGAAGTCAAGAGATCTGTCTACCTTGGAGTTAGTATAGCTGCTTAGTTAACTAACTACTAGTAAGCTACTAGTAACTTGTGGAGTTACATACCAAGTTAAAAAAGTTAAAACGATGAGTAATCTGTGGAGGAATAACCCGAGAGTATCTTCAGGCATAGATCATACAGGTCTATAAGTTTTGGAAAAAGACATTCATAAATCGACTAAACGGGGATGATTTGTGTTGCGATGAAATGCAAAGACATGAGAAACGTATGAGTTGCTAACAGTAAAATAATGATATGTAATCGGAGGGTAATGCAATAAAAGACAGACCTGCTCATCCTCGATCAGATACGAGACATTTGCTCTCTCCTTGACTGAGCAGTAATGAATAAGACGGTTGTGCGGTACAGGAGCAAGCAGCGTGTGTGCTCAATTTGTGAAAGGATGGGATTCGCATATGTGAAAATAATGGTGGGTTCGAGTGATAAAGTGCATGAGCAACTTAAATCTTTTTCTATTACATTATTTTCTGGCTGTACGGACCGGATTTATGTGATTTCTCTCTCTCTCTCTCTCCTTCCTCTTCGCTTTACCACAACCAACGTACTCTCTCTACCTAAACGCAGTCTGTCCATTAAGCGTACCTAGGGTATCAAGTACGACAAGATTTTTCCGATATATTTTCTACATTCTACTACATTCTTGCTGACTGTCATATTTGTGGACGATGGGTTCGAGTTCAACGGGGATCTAAATCTTTTTGCAGACTCTACGATTCCGGGTGCCACAATTTCTGGATTTTACTTTGTACCGCAATTCCTGCATTTCACTTTTGTATGTTCAAGTAGCATTAGCTAGCTCCAGCCTGCAAAGCCTTTCATACATAGTTATACGTACATGAGTATACGGCGCTTCTACTTACGCAGTATTTTTCAGAGCATGGACCTGAAATTAATTTTGTTTTATAGCGGATCTCGTAATGGTTCGGACGTGGATAGAAAAATGTTTTTGTTTCTCTAATCCTAAAATCGCGTTTGACAGAAAATGGTCCAAAAGGCACTGCATCCTTTGGAGGGAGAAATGCTGATCAATTTAAAAGCCTTTGATTTTATACTTCAAGTAAATCAGTGTTTGCAAAAAGTTAATTAAGTTAATGCATGAAAGGACGACGATTTGTAAATCATGTTAATGTTAAGTGGAGCTATGCACAGATTAAATATTAGGTACATCGATGAAGGGATGATGTGGAATCGTGAGCTTAAATGTACATCGATGAAGGTATATGTATACTGTATGCCAATATATGTCTATAGTCTAAATATGGATTAGAGGCTCGACATTAAATTCCGAACCTTTATAGTTATGACGATCCTTCACAACTTAAATGTGTTATGTTGAATGACACACGTAGCTAAATATACCTACTACATGGCTTGAAGCATATGAGTAATTGAAATGAAATTTAACACAAATACTTATTATAGTCTTTAGCATAGGGTAAATGAGCTGCCACCAGGCTCAGTCATGCAAAAACGGAGAGTCAAAGTGCACTTTAGGAATTAGCAAACTTTGAACTTTTGGCTAATGCGTGTTGTTAAAGTTAGGGGAGGGTGTGCGTGTCGGCACCGGCTTTTCCATACGCATACACACAGTTTGTGATCAAGAGTCGGGATGAGAGATGGGGAAGAGCTCATCTAATGAGATTAGTCTATCAACCACCCTTTTAGACAACATTGGGTTTTCATATTAGTTTGTGTGCAATGGAATTTTTGTCCATGGGTTGCCACATTGGTCGTGCGTTGCACTTGGAGGTATGAAGATGAAGGCACGAGTCGTGAAAATATATAGCTACAGATACTCAGTATAGATACTCATGAAAGGTACGAAATCATTATGAAAACATGTTTATAAGTATGTACATGATGCACCTACGAAGAAATTCCCGTATCGACCCACGTTAATCACGCCTTGTACGAAACGACTACAAAGGGAAATTAAAATCAAGGGCTTAAACTCTGGCCGACCAGGGTTTTCGTTTTATCATGACGATGTTAAAAAACGACGTCCTCATCAACATATGTGTAATAGCTCAGGTCTGGAACAATTGTTTTTATTGGAAATTGAAAGTTTTATGTGCCGTGAAATGTACTGCGTTGAGCATGTGTCTTGCAAAAAATAAACATTTTCGGTATCAACTCTACGTATAATTAATATATAAAATATAGTTCTAGTACATACAAAATGCATGTGCAGATATATATGAACCAAGCTGCATTCCTGATAAACAAAACTTTGTACACTAAAAATTCTGTGAGTACATTTAAATTATTGAAGAAAATATACCCCACACACGTACTTAAAAATCATATTGCACCAAGGAATGAGCCATCCAGACGATCCCAATAATGAAAACGTATAGTCGGAACCATTGTTACAGTTAGTGTAATAAGCCGTAAAATTGAACGCACGCAAGAGAATCTACCGGATTTTTTGCTGTCATCATCTGATGGATGAGATTGGAATTCTCCAAGGTCAGCCCAGTGTTTGACCTTTGTTAAAGAAATTAAGCCTCAGTGGAGGAATGAGATAAAAAATAAATAATGCTTTTATCTCTTATATCTCCTTAATGGCATATTGTGCCGGGCTGTCTTCCAGTCGGAGAAAGAGAATCTAAGTGGAAAAAGAAGTGGGAACGTTTTTTTCCTACCAAAATCATATGCGTTGTTGCTCCTCTGAGTTTGTTGTTTGTTTGTTTGTGGAGGAACAAGTGGGAGGAGATGATAGTTGTATGTTCCTTAACATATATAATAATACTATGTATACAACTTGCCCTTTATAGTCTGATATCCTAACTTAAAGTTTCCTGGAACTTGTAGGTGTATCTGTAATAATAGAAATGCACCAACTTCTTATTATTATTATTGCACTAGCTAGTCTGAAGGAAGTTCTGAGAATAGACATACAACCTAAAGTCCATGGAGTTCGGTGTTGGCGGAAAGAGCACTTTATGGGCTGGTAATATGCACTCCGTGACCTCCTGTATAGTTACTTATACTTATAACATAGTATATACTATATAGATACATACGTAACAGTATATAGATACACGGAAGGGATACGACAGTGGAAAATGAAAGCTTTTATTGCCGTGATATATCATCCATAACGGCATTCCATGAATGAATGCATCATGCGAAAATGGTCCTTGGAGGAGCAAGATTAGACGTTGGTGCTGCTTCGAGAGAAATCCAACAAGAAACTGATTTTATGTCTCTTAAGTGTGTAACTTAGTTTATGTAGCTGTAAAAAAATGTTTGGGAAGAAGAAGAAAAAAATCTGGAGACAGTTAGTTGCATCCCGCCCTTCTTTATATCTCTTAATCTCTCATATGACTTCCAGCAACTCCTGTGCATATCAAGTGTGCGGATTGTCAAATAACTTGGTTTCACCAAATTCTCACGACAACATTTTCCCTTCAAATGGATATCTTCTACAGAGTGTGTAGGGGGAGAAGTTTGGAGTTTTCTCACAATTTAGGAGTGTAGATGAAGGTTTATTTGATGATGAAAATGACAGGATTTTTTAATGTTTTATGTGTGTGTGTGTTTGTACAGAAGTATTTAATGGTTTTATATAAGAATGTATTTGTGTTTATATAGAGATTGCGTATTTTTATATGCATTTTTACACAAGTTTTTATGTATTTTATGTTATTTTTCTGCACTCATTTTTAAATTTGTTATTGTGGGTTTTGTGTGTGTTACTACACTATAGGAATCTCTGAGCTACTACGAGAGCTTCTATTATAAAAAATGTTCCTATAAGTTGCATATGTACTACAAACAGTATCTTTGCCAAGTTTCTCGTCGATGTTCCTGAGGTTTTATTTCAGCCTCGTTGACACCCACCCACGGATTTCCTAAGTATTGAGGAAACGGAGTCCTGATTAAGCTCGTAATTAGTCTTTGAGTGCCGGGGAATTTCTATAGGAGAAGATGCTCGCGGCGGGATTTGTTGTTTCCTCGTGACGCTGACTTTCTCTTCCGCATCTTCTTCATTTTATCGCCCATAAAAGCCCTAATTACGGAGTTTCCATTGATTTTTGTGTTTTAATTAAGTGTATAGACACTTTTCATCTTTTCCTTCTCATCTTCAGCAGCTTGTGTAATTTCTGCAAGCTGATTACGCCCCACAATAATGACCTACATCTTTTTAACATTTTATTATTATTAGACTCACAATAACGCTGTAGCGTAGGAAGGAATAAATTTATTTCTTGTTTCATCCTTTGAAGCACGTAGGAAATAAGTGACGAGATAACAAGTTATTGCTTCATGACTCCAGAACTGTTAAAGCTGCTTAAGGAGATGAATTCCGCATGTACGTCAGCATGCGTCACAGGCCTGTTTTTTATGGCCTGGAGTACTCGCGGAATTCTTAAATGCAGTGGTGCCATCATTCACTTTTAATTACTTAATTCTTGGAAAGTTTACACATATCCGGAAAGTTAAGAGGAGATGGACGGATGTTACTTGGGAGAATATTACAGTTCAACTTGTAATAATGTAAAACACTGTGGCTTCAAATGTAATTTTTCTTCACTTGACGACACTCTTATTGCATTTAATGGAGAGCAGACAGGGAATTGGCGGGACGAAGGGGCTGTGTCATCCCGCCAGAGTGAATGCGAAGAAAATTAAAAGTTTCTCGAGGACTTATTGTCAGGGTTGGGTGTATGTAAGTTAAGTTCATTCCGCTTTTGTATTCCACTCGGGTAGTTTTAAGAGTCATAGAGAGAGAGTCTTTTGAAGAACGTGCACAGGCGACGATTAACTTTTTTGAAGGACCAAAGGAGAACTGTCTGGAGTTCACGTATGTTATCCTAGCTTCTTAGATGAGTATTAGAGAAATACTATATAACCGAAGTTTTCGTTTATCTATATGAACATAAGGTTTTGAAAGGGGCTAAAATTTCCTTTACTTTACAAGCTTTAAAAATTGTTAGCACCTTTGTAGGTTTAAAGGACAGTATATGAAAAATCCATATATGCTCGTTGGGCTTTGTGTATAAAATAGGGTTTATGTTTCCGTTCATATGTGAGAATGTGAGATCCACCATAGTAAATTCTCTCATTTCAGCGAATTTTTCAATGAATCATGTCTCTTGTTGAGCATCTTTTTCATTTGAATCTTCTACTGCTCATGTTATCTCTTATATTAGACTTTGCTCGGTGATACGACGTGTTTCTCCAGGTCAACACTCATTGTCAGCTAGTATGTATTTCATTTTATGTAGTAGCTCATCTGGTCGATAAAGTAGGGAAAAATTCGTCTGATTGATGATCTGATTCACGTTAGTTTCTAAATGGATTTCCAGGTTGAGTTCTACATACTTATGCGTTCTTGTATAATTCTTACCTTCAAAGCTTATAAACTCATGGAGGTGACTTCGCTTATACTATAGCACATACAGATACAGAAACAAGTAGTGTAGAAACAAGTGTTGGTTAAGTTAGGTAAGCTAACAACATGTATGTCGTGTATAGTTAACTACAGCTTATTCCCTTAACTACATAAAGGGTTGAATATCTATAAGTATCCTTAGTTTACTGCGTATGGTTTATTTTATAAATACTATACCTGGTAGTGCGAACCAAAACGGACTTCACAAATACTTGAAATGTTATACAAATATAACATATGCTATACTCGTTTATAGTACCTTGAATACATAAGGACTGAGCGGGAGTTTGAGTAAAAAAGAGAGACTACTTTTCCAAAGCGTTGAAATCTCGCCTTTGCAGTTTGCCATTCATTGATTTACTTTGGCAAGTCAAGTTGAAGTGTCTGATTCCCTTTGAAGTTTAAAATTGGAGTGCTTACTTTCCCATTACAGCCTAAAGAACAGGCAGAGCCTTGTGTACATATGTATACAGAAGGGCTTGAGCGCATCTTATTCTTCCCTTCGCCAAGTCTTATCAGTTGCAAGTTATTGAAATCTCGCCTGTTGTGCACACAACCCATATGTACATACATATAGACTTCCTTTATAGTTTGGATGCATGAATGACTTCGATCGTTCATACTCCTTATACACACACAACCAGCCTGGATTTTTCTAGACTTTGGAAGTAAATTGGTCTTTTCTTAACACTCCTTCCTCTACTCTCTTCACATAATCCAGTCGACGGCAGATTGAATTACCCTGCTTATTCGGGAGCTCTTCAGTGCAACCGCTTATAATTGAGTACCTTTTTTAATAAACTCGGCAAGTCAGGGATATCAGCTCCTGTAGGAGTAACTATACTATACGAATTACATCCTTGAATCACTCTTATAGGCAGTGCGATTATTGTTTTGCAATCTAGCTATTCATTTGGAAAGTATAAGTATATGTGGGATAAATATGTACATTTAATGAAATTATACTTTACAATTTCTCTGTAAATAATAAAAAAAAAATAAGTATAATAATTAGCGAATCATATAACGATGATAATTAGATCAACGCTCTAATCTTTAGTTTGTTGATTTTATTGTTTGCAGTAGGAAAATAAAAGCTGTTAATACAAATGCAATACTGATAAAGGTGTGAAATGGCTCGATTTACATCAAAATCACCTTTTTGCTTCCCACAGCTAACCTATTCTCTTTCTCGTGGTGTGCTGTCGGGTTGCTTTCAAGGAATTACATAATATTCTCTATAGCTTTGGATTCGACACGCGTTATCTTAATGCGATTTATGACCTTGAATTTGTCCAAGAAACAAGTTTAATGCAATCCGAAGTCTGTATAATGTAGACGTGTATTCACACACAGTAACAGTAGTAATTGTAATAATAAGCTACGCCAGAGAACTGATAACTAAAGAGTAATTGTAATAAGCTTGGAAAACCTGTTAACTTATTAGGTTTATTACTTTGAAAGGCGATTGCAAAGCTACTTGAAGTTGCAATAGTTGCATAGCCTTCTGTTCCTAAGCATCGTTTGAGGAATTACAATAATTACAAATGGGTCCGAGGAATTACATTTATTACAAATGAATATAGGAGACTCATAATTGCATATGAGTATAAAAGAGAAATTGCTAATCAGGAATATGAAAAGTTGCAATAATCACAAACGAATGTAGGAATTACAATAATTATTATCAGGGAATATGAGAAATTACAATAATTGCCAATGAATTCGTATCGGATGGACGTTTTGCTGATGAATGATAACTCATCCACGGCAATTCAACTTATTGAATGGCGAGAGGAAAGAGGTATATACGGTGTGTCTGTGTGTGTGATGAGGAGGAGGTAAAAATAATACATTAGGCGAATCCTGAGGCGTGGTTTCAAGTGATTAACCTACTCGCAAGTTTTACTAACTTTATAATGAGTTCATAATGTTAAGGGGAAGAGGAAGTGGCTCGTAGCATCCTTTGACTTCGGAGATGTTGGAACTCTCCACGGGTACGCATATATGTATACCTACTACATCAAAAACTAATTGCTGACTTACACGAAATTTTCTGCTGCGCTACATCAGCTCTCTCGTCACGTTAATGTTACCGTATACTTGTATGTACCTATATGTGTATCAATATGCCTACACTTTGAAACTTGGCGATCTAATCATTTTGCATGTATTATAAATCTTGGGAAGTTATAGAAGAGAAACAAGAGAAAGTACTATATAGCACCGTTTATTTATAATGTAACCATCTCTCTCCTCTTCCTATCTTTTCGCTCGTGGCTCAAGTTTTGGCCGATTAACTGGTATTCGGTAATTGTGTTGGAAGCCGAAAATGAGTTGAATCATCTTGGTTTGCCAGCTAAGGAAATGACTGGGAGATGAGCTCGAGTCATTCCAAGTGGTAAAATTCACCTCTGTCTTGTCAGACGGGATAAATGATGTAATTAGTCATCTCCTCTCGGGCCCATTTCCTTTACTACACAATATGTATATAAGTATTAATTCAGTGAGTATATAAGATATTTAGTATCTAAGTATAAGAATCCAATATATTCATGCTTTTTATATTACGGGGAATCAATATATAAATTCGCTTTGTATTATTAAGTATGTGAAATTCACTAACAGTAAGAAATCCATTACCTTATAGTTCTTCATATAAGTTAGGTACATACAGCCAGACTTAATATTCCATGTAATGATACAACTTCTCCCTTCACGTATCATTCCTTAATACTACACACGGCTCCTGGGCTCTCATTTGACTGACTGTACAATGAGACTGCCTGCCTCCTGCCAACCTACACTAACCAACTTTGCCTGCTGCTGTGTGATGTATTGCAAATTGTTTTACTAAATTCACTTACTTAGATACACGTTGAGTCAGTTGGAGGGAAGACGCGGAGGGATTGAGCTTACGGATTTTTTCTTTACTGAATAATAACTGTTGTTTTGTCGCACGCCGAGCGACACGTTTATTATCTGTTTGCCCAATATTATTATTTTCCCCGAATATCTCCTTCCCTTCCTTGTACAGACTTTCATTCGGATCCCTATATACTCAATGGGCGTTTTTGGTGTGAGAGATTATTCGAATTTGGACTTTTTCCTGATTTCATTGGATTATAGACCTCCTCCAGGGTACATGCTTCCTGGATTTCCATGACTTGTAATGGTAACTTGCACTAACTGTATTTAAGTATACTGCTGATACACAAGGACAAACTAGAGATGAACTATTTGTATGTATACATATACGAGCTATATAATTGTGATTTTTAGTTGCTCAGGAGTTACACATGTAAGGTCTAACTCTGTCAAAGGTGAAGTAAAGGAAAATAAATGGATATAGAGTGTAGTGCGGACAAACTTATAACATTCCCAAATATGTGCAGTAAGCTTGTAAGACACAAAGAAATTGTATAACTTATTTTGTCAATTATATTTCTTCGGGGCTCCCTCTTTACATTCTTTCCCGTCCGATCTAATTTCATTATTTGCTATTGCATCTTACTGTCCAATGATAATGCATTGTAATGCGAGATACGCCAGTTGAAGGCCACAAATGAGGATGAGCATTGTGGCTACGGGCCTATTGTATAGGGATAAACAGATCAATGTGGAACAGAATCTGGCTGTATATAGTCTGAACTATGAGCTTACTACATTTACTATGTTTACATTTGTCTACTACATGTTCTCCTACTTGCGTAGTATTTCCAATAAGATCATATGGATGATAATAATAGCGAGTGCATGCCGTCATGCTTACGAAGGGGAATTAATGAAAGA
>JAQGAK010001909.1:0-25179 GCA_034696945.1 Lipothrix lubbocki
TATAAAAAAATCACTTGATTTAAATCATGATTTAAATCAATGATTTTAATCATTTTGATTTAAATCAATCCACCCTGGTAGTCAATACTATTCTCTACTTTTGTAGCCTTTCATCAAGTGTACACATGTTATTGCAGGAATGGTAAAACACATGTGGTATACGATAATAAAGCTGGAGGCTATTTCCGCAGTCACAGTGTTACAATATCAATTAACTTAACACATTCTGTGCACCGGAATTTTCATCGAGTCATAGCGTTTCATAGTTTCGCCTCGTTTCACAATTTCACGAAACACCATGTGCTTAATGGGTCCACTCCTTCTGACATGAGGACGGATTGGCTTGACAGCAAGAAATTTACTTGCAATAGAACTACTCTCGGCCCATACACAATTACTTGTTAAAGCGCCTTCCAGTTCAGTAAACAAACTTAAATAAAGTGGGAGAGAGAAGCTGCCTTCAATTTCCTCACTTCCACGCCTTACAGGTTTTAAAAGGCGGCACGGCATACCTCACTAAAGTAATTATTAATGAAATAGTTCACAAACTTTCAACCTTATTTGATTCTCACTATGTAAATATTGACTAGTGGGAGATACTGCGGCATGTGGCACAAGGGTGAAACGAATTACTTTTCTGAAAGTCAAATAAACTCTTATCATTCTAACAATTATAACTATCTCCCTAAAATTCCCACAAGGCTCTCACTGAGTCTGTAAGCATAACAAAGCAAACTAAACTATCTCATCAATTATAACTTCTAAATGCAAAGCAGGCGGGCGACCGATCGAATTCAAAGTACCATTATTCTTAATTGGGAGTGGTAAAATACCACTTAAACTTATTATCCTATCATGCCGGAATTTCCGAGAATTCCTGATGATGGGATTAAAAACGGTATAATCAGATTCAATTAAGGGGGGTCGTAAATATATCTTACAAATACCAAAAGTTCATTTCTCTCTTCAACACTTTACTTATACGGTGTGGGGATGTGGAATGGCGAAGCAAAATTTTCGTAATTGAAATTGGATTTTCCCGTTGGCGTCCCCATCACAAGCCGTGAAGTGTTTATATATGTACATATGCCTTTATTTGCATACATCAACACGGGTTTTAACTCTTCTGCATACGCAAATGGAAGAGTTATTCATTGAAGAATTACTGCTGTTGATTGTTCTGTATTATATCATCCTGAAGAGCACTTAACTCAAGAGAACAAAGGTTTTGCCTGCAAATTCTCCCTTGTTTTTCAAGAATATAACTATATACTACACAAATCCTGCAACCATACTATCTCAAACCGCCTTTAATACTGTAAAACTTAGCAAGGAAACAAATAGTAAAAATAATAGAGGTCATGCCCTATGTACAGATCAGATTCTGACGTAAAGTAAGCTAAAAACAATTATACATACCACGGTTGGTATTAGTTAAAGAGTGTCTCAAGCGTTGAAAAAAAATATTTGGATTTAAAGGGTATATCTACTGATTGTATAGGCTCCTTTTTGGAGGTTCTAGGCTATTTTTTGTGTACGAAACATGAGATTTCTGCTGTTACAGCGTTACTTTGTCATATTAGCAAAATTAACTTAATTTCTCATACATGTTTTGTCTCGATAGAAAACTAAATGAGTTTTTCTAATGATATTTCATAACTGCTTATCAACTTTGAACTTCCGATGTATGTTCCTCCACTGCTTCAGTATCCCGTCTAATCGGAAGCCTTTCAGGGAAAACGATCCATGTAGTTATTATCTTGATGATGAGGTGGTTGAAGCTGCGGATATGACATGTAATCTGGGCAAATCAGATTTGGCTTCACTAAATCAATAAATTAGGGCTAGTGATACTGTTGGTATTTCTATTCTGTAAGAGTATTTTGTTTTCCTCGACCATATGCTCTTTTGTACAGCCTACAATGTTTCTGTGCCAGTAAGTGTGTGCATAGATAGATGAACTCCAGCTGTAGATGCTTGACATATACAACTATAAAATATGGTTCGAAGTGCGCTTATCGTTTGGTCTGTTCTATTACGGACCAGACAAGAAGATATCGTAAAACTAACATACTTACTACTAAACCGAAAGAATCGCCCAGGCTTTACGATCCCTGTATAGGAGTCACTTATAGAAAAATATACATTACCAGAGTGAATACTAAAGATCAATTTATTTGTATGAATGAGTGAAAAAGTAGAAGAGGTCTATCGATTTAGTGTCTGGAGGAACTCTGCTGAAAAGGATAAAGCAAGTGTGTGATAAAGACATCAGGTGAATGAATGATTGAATAGGCGGTAGGTTTTTATTCCTGCCTTTTCTATTTAACCCTTGCACTCATCGACAACTAACGTATGCATGCATCTCGACAGGTATAAACTTGACACACGTGCACAAAAAATAGGTTCACAGAGCTCTAATAAAGAACAAAAGAAGATTAAACATGTAACAAAGGAAAGAAAGTTCCTTTGGCAAAATACTGTTTACATGTTCAAATGCTTGTAATGTAAACGCGCATCGTCTATATGTCGTCATATGTAAACAAGGGTTTAGTACCGGAGGTTAACAGTAAGGTTTAGCATGACGCCTTTCTTCATTGCATATAGATATGCATCGTTTACTTAAAAGGTGATCAAGGCGTCAGTGAAAACAACAAAGATATCATTTATTTGTTGGAGTAAAAAGTCGGAAATTGCTTGGGAAGATGATTATGGGGTAACAAAATTCATTACTTTTTGTGGATATCTGGCTAATTATTATTATTCTTATTCAGCATCGGTTTATTCTCTATTTCACTTCTGTGATTTTAGCATTCAGATTGGCGTTATTTCAAGAAATTCCACACTTTCAACAAAGTGAAACTATAGTCGTTTACTCAGAGAGTCCAAATACTGTACTCTGAGGAAAACCCAATTATTTTACAACACTTTCTGATGCGTTTTGATTTCCATTCACTCATTCATGGGAATAAATACCTTCCGTTGGGTTTCAAACTTACAATTTCAAAGCAATCAATCAAGCCATATATAAATTTTATAAATATATATAAGTGAGTATATATGTACATACGTACGCTTCAGTTTACTGTCGATTATCAGTACCTGGTAGCTTTTGGTACGTTTCGTTTCGACACCTAAACTCAAACTTCTATGCAACTCCTTAATCGAACCGTAATTGCTATATGTACTACTACCTAAATGTATCTTTGATATCCAATCCTATAAATACAGCTTTGCACGCCTTTTCCACATTCTAATTCAAAACATGCTTTATTATTCATCATCATTATTATCATTTCATTATCCTTGATTAAAAAATGGCCGGCTCTAACTATTTTTTAAATGCAAAATACCTAAATTGAGATATAATGTATTATCACGAAGCTTTTAACTGTCATATTTCTTTTAACAGTGCTGACATGCCCTTAACGCACACTGTTGTAAAAGAAGCATTATAAGTACATATGTACCTTAAACATGAATTCGTTAAATTGGTACATGCCATCATGTTGACTCATCACAGTAGTTATTTACCGTTCTCCACGTGGAATCATAAATAAGATCCATCTTGATGGGTTATAGTGGTAGTGGCGGTGGTATTTTTATCACCGAGTAAGTAATACGTTAAGCGGAAATAACCCTGTACGCAGTTGTATAGGTTACGGTGCGTGCAAAGGTGTTGTAAATTTACTGACAGCCCGCTCCTACTTGAGAGTCATGCTGGGTATATCTACTCTACCTTTTCTCGAAAGGTCATGAATTACCAATATAAGGAAAAGTTGTGATTCACACATGAGTCACTTTTGCCTTCAGGTTCCCCCATTATAATAATAATAATAACAACAACGGTAATAACTCTAGCCATGGAAGAGATAACGTCTGAAATTGTTTCCGTAGCTAAATCCCCTGCTTATTTATTTACAAGGACTGTGAGGGTATGCATAAGTTTGCAATACACACTATCTCTCTCGTTACGGTGTAGAGTACAGGAAAGGTTTATTGTAATGCTTGGGGAGGAGAAAGCAACATTACACTGCCGCATATATACTGAATGGCATCAACGACTAAACTACTAGGCAATGAAGGTATTCCAAAAACTACAAGGGATGCAGAAAACCAAAGACACCATAGCTACTTTTACTTTTACAGTTATTGTTAGTAAATGGGTTTCCTCGTATTACCTTACGGGACTTTCCGGATTCCCTCTCTCTCGCTCCACAGTTTCGGGTGTGTAAACACGTAATTAATCTTTCATTTCCTGTCTCCGAACAACCGGGAGTCCATGATGAGAGGTAAATAAGTGTTGTGGTGGTAGCCTTTATATTCCAGTCTGCACTAATGCTTTCCTTCTCCAAGCCTTTTTTCCTTGCTGTTCTTCACGTCTCGAGCTCGTTGTGTATACAGAAAATTATCTACAGAGCACAGAGTATTTCCTGGTTTTTCTTGCTTCTTTTTTTATTATTTCCAGAAAAGAATCGTTTCACTCACACTAACATCAATTGTAATGTTGCTAGTGTTTATTGAAAACGGCAACTTTCCACGTGTGTGCAGGAACACTATTGGCATTCCGTTCTAAAATTTTGCTTGTACGTTTTGGATTCAAGCCGCTTAAAGCATCGAGCCGTATGTACAACTATCCGGAATGATTGTAATGCCCTTCCTTTGTATTGTTGTGATAATCATTTTGTTGTTTTTGCAAATCCGTTGAACTAACTCCGTTAAACTTGATGTCGCCGTATTCCTATTAAACGTCTTACCGCCTAAAGTCGAAATAATTTTTGTAAAGCTACTTTTTGTTAGTTTTAGATCTAAAATTCGAGAAAAGAACTAAAGTCAGCTTATACAGAAGTTGAGTAAAGTAATTCGAAGATACTTTCAATGGGGACTTTATTTGAATCCGCTTGACACTGCCAAGAGTAGTGCACAATTTACTGTGTTCTGGTAGAGGTTTGCTTTAACAAAGGAATGTTGAAAAACTTTTGTGTAAATACGTGACCGCAATCGTACAGAGGGGAAAGCAAGTGCTTGTACACAGACCTCAACTCCTTGGATTTGCTCTTGAAATGCTGCAGCCATGTGTATGTTTACATGCGAGTACTGAAATAGCAGTTCGTTGTAAGAATTCCTCTTGAAACAAGACACTGTAAAAGGAATTGGTTTAACTTTTGGGGGAACCAGCAAGAACCAGAGTTATGAAACGATATCAACAACAGCAAGAAAAGAGCTTATGTTGAAATAAAGGGAAATTGAAAAATTTGTTACTACTGTGTCTAAGGAGAATTTTTTATTTTTGGGAATAAAAAAAGAGATTGGAAGCAAGATGCAAAAGGACAGATACACACATGCAGGACAGACAGAGGAGGAAGAGAGAAGGAGAGAGATGAGAGCACAGGAAAATTGTTCCTTACTTTTGGGGAAAATAGTTTAGGAATGAATAGCTTTTGCAACGGGAGAGAGAACAGTGTGAACGAGTGGAAGAAAGGGAAGATGCGGGTTGGTTGGAGGGAGACAGAGGAGCCCAGGAGCAGTAAACTTAATAGTATTAGAGAGAACCAGGAGAGAAAGAGCCTAGTAGACCCAATACTTTTGTAGGTATTGTTGAAGTTGTTACTACTACTGCTGCTGCTGTACAAGAGAGTGAGATCAGACTTAGCTGTTGTAGTGAAGACTCTCCCACTACTTCCATCACCACTGCTCTGGGCACATGAGAATTTTTCGTGAGTAGGACCCGCTGGAAAGCAAGAGAGGAGCAGGAACGGGAGCACTCCGTTTTTCCTTGTAGCTAGTACACACTATATATACAGTAAAAAGATGAGAGGGAGAACGGAGCAAAGCAAGCGAGCAAGTATTAGGCAAGCAGCATAAAAAGGAACTTGAATGGGATGTTGGAGGAATGGAACTACACTATGGGTGTAAGTATATAAGGGAAACCTTCTCTCGCCGCGCCGCCGACAACGTTCAAGTATATGGAACTATTGAGGATTCATCCGAACAAACAGGAGAGAAAGCAAGCGATCGAACATTTTCGGCATCATGCGCCCTTCACACACATTCCCAGTCCCCTCACCAAATTTAACTTGCACTCCAAGTTTAGCTACACATTCTTACATCCCATCATAACCCGTAACCCAACTTAACTAACCTAAGTGGTGTCTGTCCTGCTATTTCTATTTTATACAGACATTTAGATATTTTCCTCACCGCTATTAGTAGTGGTCAGAATATGTAGAGTAGACAATGTTGTACAGAGCTTTGACGTCCTTAGACTCACGCGTGTCCGTCCTCTAGGTAT
Source organism: Lipothrix lubbocki (assembly GCA_034696945.1). Classification (NCBI taxonomy): domain Eukaryota; kingdom Metazoa; phylum Arthropoda; class Collembola; order Symphypleona; family Sminthuridae; genus Lipothrix; species Lipothrix lubbocki. Next base: position 6,293 of record JAQGAK010001909.1, read on the forward strand.
AGAAGTGTAGGTGTGTGTGCATGTGTGAGCAATGTGCATGAGTAAGGATCCATCCTGTTTCTCAACTTCCTCCTTGGTTCCCACACATAGGTATACTTGTATACAAGTAAGCTTGGAAAGCACAGGAAAACCGTAGGAAAGTATTTATATGAAGGAGCTTCCCTCTCAGTTGTACTTTTTGGGAGTAGACCTTATTTCCAAAAACCGGTAGTTGCTCCCATCCCGCTTGGCCCTACTTATGTAATACTGGAGCTGATTCAAGATGTAGTATTAGTGGCACCTTCATAGTGATATTTGTTTCTAGCATATCAGCTCCAAAACTATACAATTTATAATATAGTAAGCATGGTAGCAGTGGTGAGGAAATCTGCGAGAGTGCAAAAGAGACACATACTGAGACCACTGGAGAGAAGTAGGTCGATTTCGTTGTACAGTTGAACATTCATTTCCGCGATTTGGTAGCACCCAGCTAAATACCCTCGTCTTCCCTTTCCTTCAATCTGAGAACTCCTCATAGGAAAAACAAAAGTTCTGGCTAGGAATTTTGGTAACGATAAGAGTAGGTAACTTGGAGGACCTCAGAAATTTACTCGAAAGGTAGAAACTCTATGGAAACTGCGTAAACTAAAACGGTCTTAGCCCACCGCATATGCAACCCGGTGGTGTTGATGGTGGTGGTAAATTCATTTAAAATCTTATTCCAACCCAGGTCTTTCAACTCAACAAATAAATTTCCCTCCTGGACGACAATGAGCAGCAGGACAGGCCGGAGACGATACCCGACACTAAATATGTCACCACTAAAATATGGAAATGGTACTGTAGTAACGTGAGCTTACTCTTCAATGCAGATCTTACGTTTCCCCACTTCGGCATAGTGGGACGTTCAGAGTATACGCTGAGAGTAGGCGAACTTTCCTTTTGCACAATCTAAGAACTTTCAGACGCATAGTCAACCTACGTAAGTTCATCGTGTATGTACTGTATACATTCACCGTCTGTACCTTCAAACTTGATCGTCTTTACCATTCTTTACCATAACATGCATTTATCGTTTGTACAGTCGACGAGTCGACTATTAAACACCAACGTTGGGGAAAACGACCTCAGTCTTTCAAAATATAGGGTTACGACTGAGACTAGATAGCTTAGAATCAGGCACCAATTATCAAGACAGGAAAGTTATTTACATATGTGGAAAATCAGCTAAGATTTTAGTACTTGCAAAACTAGACTGGATTCACGCTATTCGATTTTGAGCTAGTGGTTACAAATATGACATTGGTTTTAAATTATAAAGTTAATATTACAATAATTACCATGTATAAATCATGTGCATCAAATGTAAAGTTATGTTAAAATTCATTAATACACTTATAATTAACTTTTGACCACAACACTTTTAACAAATTGACCACAATTGTGAAGTCAAGATGCAATTAATTCTAATCATATATGCGAAATGAGTAAGTTGTTCATTAAAGATTGTCGTTGCTACATGAAATTCTCATACACTGCAATGATGTGCTACCAACAGTGTACCTATATAAACTGGCTTAAAAAGTCCTACAAAGGAAACAAGGTATGGTTCCCCATCTGTATTGTATGGAAAGGACGGATGGACTGAAATATAAAATACTGGATGAGGAGCTGCGACTTGAGACTGGCTAAAAGGACTTTCCACTTCTGTTTGAGACTTCAACCCAACAGAAAACTTCCTCAACATTATTACTTATCATATGAGTCATGTATAATATACTCAACGCTGCTATACTTGCATTGAAACCTTCACACCTAATAATCATCATACCTTACATTTTTCAGTTGGGGTCCGCTCAACGTTTCCACGAAAAAGAAAATTCAATTGTAGAATAAAATTGGCTTACAGTACCCATTGAAAGCTCCAGTAACCATAGTTGACTTGTAAACTGTAAAAAAGACTTCTAAAAACTGTGCTACATGTTTGTAAACAGCAGCTAGAATTGTTACGTGGCAGGGTTTATGTTGTATGATAGACCGTACCCCCAAGTAGTAAGCTTCCCCATTTCACTAAAGCTATTATAACATTTATAAATCTTTCCCTCGCCTCTGGTTCGGGGAAATCTGCAGAAGATAGTGATGGAAATGTCCTCTGTTCCTGACATATTCCATAATATGAAATCAAGGCAATTGAATGGATTTCATTCGTCTGAGGAAGACGTCGGTCTCTATTTGAGTTAAAAACAAAAAAAAACTTCAAGTTAACTCTTAGAAAAAATATAATGTATATAAAGTTGTGTGCTGATAGTAAATAGTGCTGCTCGGCTACCATAATTTCATTATACTAAAAGTTTTTCCGCCGTTAGAAGCAAATCAAGATAGTGTGTATACAAGACAGTGTTGAAATGAATTGAAACTAAACGCCCCGTCAGCTTCACCAGTCAAAAAGGTTAAAGTAACTATGTGGAGGTGAGTAAATGAAGTCAATGTCAGGAACAGAAATCGAATTACGGGTGGGCATCTACTACTCACTCAACAGTCACTTTGTCTTTATGTGTCTTCAGATGAAAAGAAGGTACTCCAACTGAAATGACGGCCTGCCTTACCTCACGCCACGTCCCAATACAGGATTTACATGCTTTTATTTATTCTAAAGGAACACCTTCAACCTCATTCCATGTTTAGGACTCTAACTCTATGCGCTTTCTTCCACATAGATAGATACTTTTCTAGATATTATACATCTACCAATAGCATGTGTATGTTTGCATTGTAATTATTTATTGCCTCCTATCCACCAGTCAACCGACAGCTCCATCGGTATGCATGTCTTTTCAAGCGATTGCAATTTTCAAACCTTCAGGGAAAATTTCTTCTCATGAACGTCCAACCAGTGAAATAGTATAAACTGTCAGGAACCTTCTACTTTCTCGTTTACGAAAACTACTTATTTTCAATATAGATATTGTTTATGATTGAAAAGCCTTAAAGAAAAACTTCAAGGTAGATAACGTGTCGAGGAGTAATTACCGATAAACTTATATTGAGCAATGTTGAAGTATTTACAACATGCAACTGCAGGTAGTCTGTTGAAAAATGTCTTTACTCCATACTACTGTTTGCCGTTCAGGTATTTTGATAGACAAGCAAGCTTGAACAACTTCATGAATTTATTATGCATTCACTATAATCCGAGTAAGTTGCAATTAGTATAAAATATGATATATTTCGTAAAACATAACTAAGACGATCTCCTTGTTATTACCATACTGCAGATTTGGACGTATTATATGATTCCACCAATAAAAGGACTATTACATGCAAACATCCGCTTAGAAAATTTGTTGTTCGCTTTGTGGAGCCATGGTAATCGCGTGGTAGGTAAGAATTTATTCAGGGCAATATTTACAAATTATATCTACATGCAGGACAATGAGAACAGATACTCAAAGTTAATTCTTATTGCAGAAAGGTACACACACGACATCGATACAAAACTATACATTGTTATGAACCAAGGCATGAAGAGCATATATTAATATCATAGCGTGTAATCATATAAAGTAAGTAAATATATTTAGTAATTTTCCATGGTGTCGTCTATCTGTTTTGTACGTGTTACTCATTATAAACATGCGAGTGTTTACTTTGCATAAGCCCAGATGGATGAGTAAAGCTACTAGTCAGTGTAAAATATTAATCAACCGCATATCCAACAATACCTCTATAGGTTCTACCGACAAGTAAATGAGTAACCACAGGCTACTATAACATTACTAACATGAACGTAAGAGTATAGTGTGTACACGAGGAGAAAATTTGAGTAAGTGTAATAATTTCAAATCCATCACTTGTTCTCTCCCGGCTTAACTCTATACTATTTAGTTTTGTAGACAGAAACAGACCCCAGGCTCCCTGGCTTCCCTGGGTTTGTCTTTCTCTTCCTCACTCTTGTGCTCACAGCCCTGAATTCAGTCTACTAAAATACAGGCCGAAAACTCTGCTAATAATGTATGTTACAATAAATTCTAAACTCACCCGCCACTCTCTGCCTCAATGTTATCACACAAGCTTTCCCAGGGCTCTTGTTTTTCCACCGAACATGAACAGCTCCATCCACTTCCGTGTCCAAATTCTTTCTCTTCCTCGATCTTTTCCACTGTACCTACAAAATAGGAGCAAAGCAGCCTGCAAGTCAGGCTTCGTTTAGCTTATATTAACGCCACCATCCGCCTACAAATAGACATACGTATCTACGATGTAATATACGTACACTCTATAAAAACAGCTTATAAATTGTCTCTATCTCTACAAGAGCAGCCGTGAAACAAACTCCTATTTTTACTGTGAAAACTTAAGGGTGGAAGGACAGGGAGGAAGTATAGTATAAGATATTATAATTTTGAAAAGTTTATCATGTGCGAAGGAAGAAGATGAGCACTGGTGATATTATGTGAGCAGTATTTCCTTGCTCCTGTTCATACATTTTAAGGGCATGAGTATACTAAAGATAAAGAGCAGGATGTTGTTGTCCATGATATATGAAGTTATTGGAGCCTCTGAATCTTTTTTGGCTGTTTGTATTTTAGATATAGTGCATTATTTATACCTATATGGGTCCCTATATGGCATGCATCTGGGTGTTGGATGCCAGAAGAGAGTTGAGTTTGTTCAAATTCTTTATCTCCTACCATAAACTCCACCTGAATACATTATAATGTGAAGTGAAAAGTTTGTTCTACTCTCAAGTGTTCCACGATATAGTCCTGTGTTTATAGAAGAATGGACGTTTAGAAGTCTTGTATGTGCAAGTATCAACACAATAGTTTCGTATGTACTCATATGAATGTCTTGTAAATAAAGATGATATTTATATAAAGAAGTTGAATGATGTGTCCGGCGGAGGAAACGTATACACACTTTCCCACTCAATGGCTCTCACACTTGTGTGAACGGATAGATAATATTTATGCACAAGTCTCCTTCTCCTAAGTAAGTACGGTTTTCTTGTACAAACCTGCTGGGAGCGTACAATAATAACCTACATAAGTAAATAGCTATGCAGGGAGAGAAGGTGAATTCCAGTGAGAGCCACACGTTTTTATGCTGGAAGATGAGTCTCATCATGTTTAAACGCTATGCATGTTCCCTGGTGAAGTCCCCTGGAAAGTAAAATTTGCTTTTTTCCTTTTCACCTATTTATGTAGGAGGACGCACAACATGCTATTTTTATACAGGTAGTAAATGTAAAAGGTTGAAGGTGAACTTTTTTTTAAATGCGGACATAACCATTTTCTCATATATGTACCATGGATGAAAGCTTATTGCAACTCGACTTTGCTTTTCACAAACTATAAACATCAAACATAATATGCTTACAGCTATGATGAATAAAATAATAAGACGAAAATACATCTTTTTTAATCCAATGTAACACTTTTCTTACCCTTTTTTGCATAAGACGACGTGCACTAGATAACGTCATACTGATTGCAGTATGATGGAGGCTTCGTGACCTTGCTTATACATGTATGTACCTATAACTGTAGGAATTTAAAACATACACATACACATAGTGCTATTGATACCCTTTATATTACAAGTATAGCTACCTGGAATAATAAAATTTATAAACAAGCATATACCTTCGCAACATATGTATGTATACTTTTATGGCTGTGAATTTTGCATGTCATGCCAAACCATTGTTACTCAGGCTTAGACATATGCCTTGTAAATGTAACTATTTTTTAGCTTACGTTGCAAAACGAAAGTCATTTATTTAACAAGGCTTATGTTAAGTTACTGTATTATGACACTAGGTTTGTTTCAGTAAGCCCCCACGATGTAGGCAGTTTCGACCTCCCATATCTTATGTAGCTACATGCTTGTAGTTGAGATGCTGGAAAATAATAGAAAAGCTCAAGTGGATTCCAAAAATAGCCTAACTGGGAGTCTTTCAAGTGCTCATAGTACGTATACTTATACCTACTCTAAGTTGCAAAGTTGCTTAAGGAGAAGGAGTCATCTCACTTGATATAACTTCATGATTATTATAATGTGAGGAAGACGGTCTCCAGGCTATCAGCCTCCCATACTCTCTGGATTCCTATACCGTTATAATAGCAAATGAGCAGTGGGAATACTGGTGCATACATTTGATGGAGTAAATGTAACGCTGCTTTATGCATACTTTATTGAACTAAAATACATGTAGATACCCACGCGTATACACATGAGAAGGATGAAACTACTATTACTATTTACAAACATCTTTTTAGGTTAAGGATTTTTTACATGATTATTTGAGGAGGAGAATAAAGTATACATACGGAAAAATAGACTCAAGGAAGTAAAATATAGTGAGAATATAAGCACGGGCTTTTTAGTCTCGCAACTTTATAGCTCTAAATGTCGTTGGCAAAATAGGAAAAGGAAAGTTTGAGTTCAATGCGATATTATAATAAACGAGAAATATCTCGAGTTTCTTTTTCTCATTTCTATAAATAAAGACAAGAAGCTAGGGGAAATGTTGCAGTGACTTACATTTCACTTTACATTACTACGCACCGTTTGGTTCTATTGTTAAAGGAAAAGAACCAATACAAATAAACCACCATTCCATTCATGCATTTAATGCATTGCAATGCTTGGAATTCTTTTTTTACTACTGCAATATCACATGTTCTTACGTGTATGCAGTGCTACATAACACAAAACTCAACATTGGATGTTTTCTTACTTATTGAAACGTATGTACGTTTCTGTAAACCGAAGAAGCGTCTTAAATAGAGGCGCAGACTGGAGTTCCTTCAAATTACAGCTAGTCCTAAAGTGAGATCGTTCATTAACCAGAGTTGTCCTTGAAGTTGCTCTCTATTCTTGTTCAAGCTGTTCTCGTGGTTTAGTTTTTCATCTTTGACATTAAATTCTGTAAGGAATGCTCTCTAAGTTTAATAAGAATTTTTTCCAGCAATTTCCCCTTGTTTAAGTTAATATTAATGAGCGGAATAGTGTACTTTTTGCTAATATAAAAATACAAGACTAAATAATATGAATATAGTTGAACCTGAAAGATCCTTTCTTGCATACAACACACTATAAACGCTTGTATAGTACAAATGGTGGGAAAAGGAAAGTGTTTAATGTCGCCTCTGGTTTATGTAACGTGAAACGGAAATACCATTTGGACACTTAGTAGATCACAAGGAACATGCTCCATAAGGAAATATTTCAGTGGATCCGTAATACAGAAGAGATCATTTAGTAGCAACCCGGGTTGAATAGGATCATTATTACTTCAGATAAGCAAGCACTTCTATAAATCTGCGCACATATACTTATCTTTTAAGAGCTTTGTTAAGACCCCGTTTCTACACATGTTAACGTTCGGACGGCTGAAATTTCCCAGATAAAATGAGAATATGATTGAGTATATTATGCGCACACAAGATAATAGTATTGAAATGTATACTTTGATGGTCTCGTGGTTTACTGCTTACAACTATGTATTGTGTTGAGGACATTGTACTGCTGTCCGCTGTATGTTCATTTTCAGGACAGTCACATTTCCCTGTCGAAGAAAGTTAAAGGATTGGAATAAGTATCATATAGAGCCAGAGGATGTAAAGAAGAAAAAGAATATACAACTCGTCTTGTTACTGGGACCTCGTTGAAAACTATAGATGGAAATAAATTCCGACTAGATGCCACAGAGTTTTCTGCTTTACTTTCTTCTTTGTGTTTGGGCAAGTTGAGGAAAATTTCTGGGCACTGCTGCTCAAAGTGAAGACGAGGAAGAAGGAGAAGGAGGGGTAGAAGTAAAGCAAGGATTTTTTTTCTGATTATTATTCATTTTACTTTCTGTCTCTTTTTCTTTCTTCTTCTTCTTTTTCCTTTCCTTCTCCCTTCTGTTCCCTTCTGTGAAAGAAAAGTTTTTAAACTGTCCCGTACAGATAAAGGAATTTAGCCTGTATGACCATGTAGCATGACTTCCCACAGCTTTGAATGCTAGTAAGCCTTCCAAATGTGAACGGATTCCTTTTATATAGAACTGTAATTCTGTGCATAACATAAGGGTCGTTCAGTTTAACTTTTGAGCCCTAACTTAGGAGTGCTAGATTAGGACTTGGTTTCTGTTTCGTTCCGTAAAACTCTAAGTAAGTAGGGCTGGAGGAGAAGTTGTGCACATGAAAGTGATCTAAAGACTGAAAGATTTTATTTGTCTGGCTCTTCTGCTGGCTGTCGGCCTGTCGACACTCGTGTTTGGAGAGACGAAGTATAGGAGCAGGGAAAACATCCAAGAGGCTTTCCTTCACTTCTGTTCTTATCACTGTCCTTTTTGTTTTGCTATACCACGACGTATCAATGGGTTTTGTTCCAGCCATCCGATTTATTTTTGAGTGAAAACATTCTCAGGATTTAAGAGGGTTTAAAAATAGCTTTTTCGAGCATCATAAATTTTTGACTGGGTTAGCAAAACTCCCTGCTGCTGGTGCGTCTATAGGATTCGTTTCCAGTTTCAGGATATTAATGGTCCATAGCATTCATCGATTTTCCCTACTATACTGTTATTCTTAAATAGTTTATTCGTGTATAAAAACGACCGTGATTTATTCTTCAGCACTCCTTAGTGAACCTGTTATAGAAGCTATGTATGCAATTTTCAGAGTATCCGTTTTTAGATATTATGCACACGCCTAACACATTTGTTTAAGCGACATAGCGGAGTTCAGCAAAACTTTCACGTTTGTATTCAAATTCAATCTGAGTCGAATGAAGGGGTTGACCATAATATGATAATAGTAAAATACTTTAAATAATATTGCAATCTGGTAAGTGGAATAAAATTAGCCACTTATTAGAGAGTATATTGCAAGATTAAAACCAGTGGATTCTTAATGTAACAGCTATGACTATATATAGATAGTGAGAATATTATTTTGTGAATAAGTATCTACTGGAATGTAAAGCTCTCCAACATCTTTTTATAGAATCTATCGGCTGTATGGTAGCTCTCCTTAGCAACAATAAACGAAGTGTTTTATCTTTCGCGCAGGAATATAGAGGGAGGAGATAGATTTTTGGTAAACGAACCTGTGGTAAATGGTAATACTCTGTCATTAATTTGATTGATGTTCCTAAATTCCGCTGGAGCAGAATTTCTGCCGAATATAAGGGAACGACAGACAAGACTGGATCTTTGTATATGCCAGCCGGGATATTTATATCCCCATATACACACATCATCCCACATGGTATATAACGACTGGTGGCAATGGAATGCAGGGGGAAATTGCGTGCAACTATTGCCAATTAGGATGCGAAAAAAGTTAAGTCCACGTCGTTTTTCGATCGTTAGGAACGGGAAAGAAGTGTTTTCTAAAAGACCATTGCGTTTTGTTGGGCGAGGAGAAAATAATGAAGGAGACGATAAAGTAATTCAGCTTATCTGCTTTCTCTCTGTTCTACTGATGTATCATATATACTTATATTGTGCATCATAAAGGCTGTTCACTGCGGGCTCATGCTAGTGCGTCATGTTATTAAACATCCATCCATATGCAATGCAACCAAGCCGCCACCACTCTTTGCAGGCTTGATATATCCCACTGAAACAGAGAGCATGATGATGGAACATCCGACAGAAATACAGCTGGGCTCCCAAAAAGTCCTTTCTTCCAATAATATTTCCCGATAGTAGGCCATTCATTCACATGACTAAAACATGTTGGTGGGAGAGAGTTACCCCAAAGTGATGACTTGCCGGCTGGCAGCCCACCGACCAACTGACTTTTTAGCATGAGATTTATCCCAGTCCAGACCAAAAAATAATACGATCATGGGATGGTTCCTTACATCTAAAAAGAATGTTATTTGAGCAACAATGATGATGGGTACCATAACTCCTTGATGTGACTTTTTTCCATCTACACCAGTGTAAACGAGGAGTTGTACAGGAAAAAAATATTCTTGTGAAAGCTACAATGCTCTGCCGTAGTAGGAACATATTCACTGAGATGTTACGGACGAGCGAGATAAGTGGCTGGAGAAATGAAACAGGATATTTGGGATGAAAAACTGGGAAAAAAGACTGTAAGGAATGGTCTGTTTACTTGCCTCTGATTTTTTCCACACATAAAAGGTCGTCTACTCGTGAAATGGATAAATTCGTCACAGCTACGTTTTTCCTTATAACATTTCCGTTCTACAATAATCTTGCAAAGAAAAGCAGTAGCTCTAGAAATGAACATGTAACCTCAAATCTTCAATGTGCATATCGTCTAGTAATGTAATATACGTATGTATGTACGTAGTAAGGTATGTTAATGGGAAACCAATGGTATCTATCATATGCTTAAAAAAGTGCGAACCTGGAGGAAAAGCAAAAAAAATTAAAGATATTCAATGAATAAAACATGGAAAACTGATCTTATTGTCATGTAGGAAACCATCCGATCATCAAACGACTTCGTACAACATATCATCACAAGTAAAATTATTTTCCCCAATGAAATTTTTTTGTGACCACCTAATCCAGCTTGATTCAACTCTTATTATGTACCTATACTATGGTGAATATGTGGGCTGAAAAGTCTGCCACAATATGTAAAGACAGCTGTGGCGTGGCCTTGCGCATCTAACCAATCCTATAATACTATGCAAAAATGGAATAATAGAATTCGTATTTTAGAGTTATTAAACAACTAAATGGCCTACATCCAGTTCGGTCGCTGATGGTAATCAACACACAGTGACCTGGATTCTGAATATTTGATACCATTCATATGGTACTCAGCGATGGGTGGAGCGGAATTCTGCCGAGAGCTGTGGCGCCGAAATTGGATTTATCTGTATTCAAGATTGAGATATTGGTGCAATCTTCCTGTTCCAGTTCCGGGAAAGCTAGAGAGGTTGGCCACCAATGAGTGATGTATGCAGTGATATAAAGAATGGTTAACCCGGTGGAACGGATTTCACGGCTGTCCGTTTTTGCTTCCGCCATCGGCTGCTATTGAAATCTATAGAAATACCGTCTGGGAATTCCGAATCAATCTTCACCAGGATTCGAATGCCGTTGGATAATTAATTTTAAAGTTCATGTGAATGGAATGAAGATTATTATGAATTATTACATGTGAAATCCTCAATGGTTATACTGGAATTATAAGAATACTATAGGTATCTGTTATACTATAGCAAATGAGGTAGAGGATATACGTAAGGTCAGATAGGTGGCATATGGGGGAACTATGTACATCAGGAAATATTGCCACGTCTACAATAAGGGTCTCGTTTTCCAGGCGATCCAATTTTCTGTCTTTGCCAATCTCACCAACAAACGTCGCCCACTGGGACCAATAAAATGAGATACAGGTCAGCCGGTGGTTTAGGTAAAGTGCCTTGGTACACAGTGCAATGCTAGTTTACACAACGCATCAATAAAGCTGCCGATGACAGCAACGCATACAGATCGAAGTCCACGATAATCTACACAATGATACATGTTCCCCGTAAATTGATGTTGTGATTGCTCACCTCCAACGAAAATCCTATATGTCTTGAAGCAATTCCTCAGTATATACACAGGTTTCAAACAACAGTTGACGTAACAACGGTTGAAGCCTTCAAGAGTTGAGGCGTATTTAATGAACCACCATTTCATGGAAAAGTTTTATACTTTTGTATCATGATGAAGTTCAAAACATGCACAGTTAGCTATCAATTCTCCTGTGTACTTCCTTGACTGGAAGTCTTTGATGGTTACTTTGACTATGCAATCAAATAATATAGTTGTTTCCTATAGTTGTTTGAATTTAGAACATAAATAGACATGAAAGCATTCTGGTGTTGATATGCCTTTGTTGTTTATGCTTTTGATGCAAATATTATTGTCTTTCAAATTTTAATAAAACATTTGCTTTAATCAAGATCAAAAACAAACTGGCTTCATGAGCTTACGGTAGTGATAGGTTTGTTTGAAAACGCTTTAATCTTATCCTTTGACTTGATTGCTTTGTAAGCTTAAACAACGCAGTTATTTTTTAATTGCTGGAGGCATGATTTAATTAAAATTACTTACCTATATGGTTCCTCGTTGGTTATAACTAATATCTGTCAGTATTATTATAATATCATGGATCTATAGTTTTCGTTTGAAAATACTCTCGTGCTCTATTTGATGCCGATAATTAAATAAAATAGTAGGAAACTAATGCAATTTGGAAAGTAAATAATGCCATGATATTTATTTTTAAACATATACATATTTGTTATTTACAATTTGCAGTAAGTTGCAACTTTCGTAATACGTGAAACTGACAGTACATTAATATCAAAACTGCCGAATTGAACAAAAACAACGGACGTGATGAATGCAAAAATACTGCACGATGCCCCAATATAGTTATATTTCCGAATAGAAAAAAATAATGGAATGCAAATAAATTACTGGAATTAATCATCAGCTAAAACAGGTCTTTCTTGAGCAAGTGGTGGAGATCTGCAAAAAGGGCAATGTCCTTTTTGTAGTACTTGAAGTACGAAATCGTCCGTATGGAACATCTGTAAAAGAGTAATAAATAAGGCAAAAATAAGTTTCTAGTAAACATATATAATCGTATTCATTCCAGAAAAGGGCCGAAGAAAAGGAAGAGGAAGAATAAACAAACTAATGGCGTGTGAGTGACACTTGAGAAGTTACAAATGAAACGAGACATCAAGTTTCATAAGGAAACAAAAGTTGGTAACTTTTCTTTCATGCATACCTTAAAGCAGGCGTGACATTGAGAGATGCTCATGTCAGGTAGAAGGTTCTTGTAAAATTGATATCTGAGCGGCGGTTGCCATTTACATACAATGATTTCAGTAGGCTCCAATTCTCGCAATGTGTCTCTTCCAACGACGACAGGGGCGACTGTCCCATTACCACCTTGATACCCCATTGACTTCATAGAGAATGGATCATTAGTGGAAATATCGTCATCATCATTCTCGAAATGTAAAACTTGCATATCTTCATTCATGGTTTCCTTCCATTTGTCTCGTTGACTAGCGCGATTACCTTTATCCTGGTCCCCTGGTAATCTTGATCCAATTAAACCCAAGGCCTCTTCATCAGAAATCCCATCTTCCAATTGGAATTCCACCAGCGGTAACACCTCTGACAAATTTTATTTACATTTTACATACCTACAACAAGACTTATCTATGTGATTTTTCCTTCCCGCACACTCACTCCTTCCTTCCGCTTCTACTCCAGAAGTCAAGCTCTATCTTACTATAAAATAAAATTTATTGATGTGCACACCAAAGATTAAAGATTTACCAAAAGATACAAAGGAGAAGACGAAAGGATGGTAGCAATTGATACAATAGTTTCCCCTTGGATTTAACAATGGATTTGTGGTGGAGCAGCGATAGCAAAGTGGTAGCAACTCTTCATTATCAGTAAATGTATCTCCGCGAGCTGTCAAGCATAATAAATCCAGGCCCTCACGTAAAGTTGGTGGAACACGAACGCTCTGAAGTCTTTCTAGGACATGTCGAGCCAACTTACAGGCCTTCAGCGTTCGGGCTTGCTTTGCCAGTGTGTAGAGCACATGACTAGCAATTTTCAAAATCAAATACTTCAGACACACACTCCAAACAAATCAAGTATCAAAAATAATAAACCAAAACTATACTACACCAATAGATCCACCCACTGAACTACTCGGGGTGCCCAACAAAAGGTAAGCGAAACGTCCCATGACTTCACTTCAAAGCGAAGTAAAATCCCAGTAGACTTTGATTGTAGGTGTGTATGCATGGATGTAATCATATACAATACAGTTGCTCCATTTACTCACAATTTCGAAATAGGTAAATCCGTTTCTGTCATCAGCTCGTGCATCAAAAATCGTGAGATATTGAATAACGCATCAGCCAAGAAAGGTGTAAACGGTTGGGTCTAAAATGCAGCAAACAAAAAAGTAAAGTATTATATAGTGTACCAAGAGCAAATAAATTCAGAACAAACTGACAGTTAGCTTCGAATATTGCACGTAAATAAAATTACAGCACACTCCCCTACGTAGTTATATATAATTGTACGCTCCATGAGTACAAAAAGTGTAAATTTTCACCGGAAGGAAACGACAACCCCACATGGGTGGTCATGATAATAAAACCGTACAATACAGTACCGAATGGCATAGAAATGGGAAAAATCCTATAGAAAACTTTTCGAGCGTGCCCTTTAAAAACACGATTTTGAGTCGAATCTAAACTCAAATTTTACACTCTTTTAATCGCCTTAAATGTAAGTATGCAGTAAATTGAAATGGAACGAGTTAGGTGCATACCTTTTAAAGCAAACTATACTTAAATCCATACATGTAAAACTAGGCTAAGTAGTACGAACACGAATACAGTGTAACTACAATGGGATTTGAAAAAAATCACTCACCGTATATCGGTAAATCGAATTGTAGGCATAGTACATGGCTGCTTTTTTCTGGTGTAATAAGAACGTAGCCAAATGCTCCTGCCTCTCCGCATCAGTGCACTTTCTGAGAAAGAAAAAGACAATACTTTCATTCCAAAAGGAGTTACATTCGAATGGACTTTCTCCTAAATACCCTCACGTTATGAACAATTTCTCCTTTCACGCGATTACCTCCTTTACTTTTAAATTGCACAACTCAACAACATAGGGCAATGAATACAATACTTACTACTACTCTCTACATATATATGGTACACCATAGAGCCCCATTCAATTCTTATGCACAACGACTATGTAATACATGTAACAAAGTACGGTTGAGTGAAACGGAAATCTTACTCGCTCCTCGCCAAATCCAAGTATTGCATAGAAAGAATCCAATGGAAATATCCCGCATCGTGATACCGAGTCTCCTCCACTGCATTCTTTTTCAAAAGTTCTAACACTCTAAACGCTTCTTCCGGACAGCCGGCTTTGTGGAACGCTGTACATGAAAAAACATACTTATATGGGCACAATATTTACAGTACATAATACATGGGAACTACTACAATGTAACACAAGAAAAAATTACGTCGGAATCATGAGATTTAAACTTATTTCATTCATAATAATTCCGACCACCATAAAATTCCTGAATATTTCAGTCAGTTTAAACTAATATGTGAGCTCATCCATGTCGTAACAAGCAACAATTTCTTTCGATCACGAATCCACTATGAAAGCTTCAGCACATGGATATTATCTCACTTCAGTTCAGCATATTTCCCGGTCGACTATGTATACTATAGGAAGAACCCGTTCTATAAAAAGTTGCTAGTGAAAGCAGAGAACGTCAAAGATAAGGCAAGAGATAATATACGTAATATCACTTCCTTTCTTTCCAGCTCATACCAAACACATATTATAGTGACTGACAGCAAAGTATTTACTACCATATTAGGCAGATTTTTTGCCGTAATTCTCCTCGCTACCATTCTTCTTACGTTACCACTATCATTCTCAATATCTAGTAGTTTTTTTTCTATTCTCCTTGTTACTGGAAATCTAAAGCTGTACTTTCCCGAGAACTGCCTGTATTTTTGTACGTACTTAACTTACATACACTAAGTTTACATATCATTCCTAAAATACTGCAGTCCGCACTGCGAAACTAAATTGCTATAAAAATAAAGTTACTATTCCGAAGAAAAACAAGTGTGATTCATTGTGTCTATACATTACAATTATATGAGGAAACAAGCCGTGAACATCTATAGCGGACTGACACTTGGGCTGCACTCATCACATAAATGTCGACAATATTTACTAGCTATTACTTCCCGGACGAAGACTTTTCAAAATATAGCGTGTAGATAGATAACGGCATTTTCATGCATCAACTCTGCTACAGTTTTTTGACTGCATGAAGCAGTAAATGCAAAGGATTAAAGTACCGCCGAAGTCGCATAATATTTGCAAGTAAATCTACAGTTTTACTTTTATTACCCGAGAAATACTTTAGTACGAGTAACTTTGCAGATAACAACACTGCCGGTCTGTCTGGATTACGCTCTCCGATTATTTCATGTTCACATAAAAAATAGTGACTGTGCAGATAATAGTCATAATAGCTACTATAGGGTTAGGGGTTAAAGAAGTTAGGTCAACAAGCTATTCCAAGACTTTCTTACGGATAACTGAGGGGGATTTTTTACACTTCTAAGAGCTATGAAAATTATACAAAATTGTTCCTGAAACTATGAGTAAATGGTACAAGATACCAAAATATTATCAAGATACAAATATAAAATACAACGATCAGCATTGGTGAGTTAAAATATAGGAAACTATACCGCTTACCTTTCTGTGCCTCAGCAAACTGATCCCTTTCGGCCAGCCACTGAGCATACGGAAGGTACACGACTTTCTTCAGCTCGGGATTTTTCTCCACGATTATAAATGCTTCCTGCCACTCCTTGGCGAGGATGTACATCTCTGCCACTTTTTCAACCAGTCCTACACGTCGGTACATTTCCGCTGCCGCTGACACCTTCACGTCATATCACACACACAACTATTTTTAATGCTTGCTTTAATTAAACTTCACAGTTGCTTCCGCTAAAAGTCACACGGACAACGCATACAAAGTTTTGCACATATATATAGATATGCTTAATTAAAAAGTCACACCCAAACTGCGTAAGCATATTTTTTGTTGTTACAGAGCTTCAAAGCATCAATGTAGTTAAAAATAAAAGCATATTTCACGATAATAATATTAAAGCGCATATGTCTCATAATGACAACTTCATTAAAAGTGATTTCGTAGGATTTTATAACGTCAAGCAAATGATAAGCAGTAAAGAATAAACTTATAAGCAAGTAGCTATTGCAGTTTCATCTCCACCGTGCATTATTAATGTCATCATAAAAGAGAAGAAAAGCGAAGTTTTTATAGACGTGACAAGAAATATACCTGTCCCATTTTGGCCAAATAACTAGCACAAGCATTTAAAGCATCCTCATCTGATCGATCCAATTTTCGACCAACTTCCAGTAGCCTAAAAAGTTTGTCAATATAGGTACTATTAATTATTCAACACATGAAAAAATGAAGTTATGGCATAACAACAAGATAAACATCCAAAAATTCATAAATTGGCTCTCCCCATTATATTTACGTGTGTAACTAGGGAAAACTTCTCTCTAATTTGGATTAACAATTTGAAAAGGCATCACGGGATCATATACCGGTTCTAAATACTCTTTCCAAGAATTTTTATCAAAAATAATTAGGAGAGTAGCAAATGATCATTAAAATAAACAATGGTTAAAGTTTCGAAGAACTACAAACAGGGAGCAGTATGGTAACAAAAGTGAACCTACTACATTTTTGGAACCTGTTCGATCAACCAGTTTTATAGCCAAATAGTTTGGCTGAAAATTTTTAACCAATACAAATTCATACCTCAGCTAAATAATTTGTGAGTTTCATCATTTGCGTCAAACCTGCATCAAGTACATAACTGTAAGTGTGTTGTGACTTGTGACACAAAGCAAATTACCAAAAAGTGTAAAAACGAAGAACTAACACTATGACTTCCACACTTTGGGACCGCCGTCAACACCGTTGTTCCTAAAAGAGGGTCGTGATAACAAAATCTAACAAATTCTTGACTGTAACCGGCATGGCGCTTTAGGAGAAAACTTCGCCGAAGAAAATAAGTATAGCCCACAAAGAAAAGTTCCCCGTCGAAAACTTTTTGGGGAACAGTTCGACAATCTTTTTATTTACTACAAATAAACGAGGCATTCCCAGAGAGTACATATTATTCTGAATTTCCTTCAATGATTATTATTATGTATGTACGTAATAGGATTTTTTACTCAAGATATAGGATAACCTTGCATGGGCATGTAAAAGCTCTGTTGTTCTGAAATATAATTTTTTATGGTGCGATAATGTTATATAATCATAATAATTAATAATAATTTGAGAATTGATATTTAGATTAAGGTTTCTATAATCTTACTGAAAATAGTATTATTATTAAGGTATATGTATTGTGGCGTTCACCAATAACTGTTCTGTCCGGTTCTGAGCAAGCAAAGTAATATATCACTACTAATCATTGAACGAATCAGTGCTAATATTCATAACCTATAAAATCATAACCATAATAAGGCTACCTTGTTCACTTGTAGTAAATAAACATACAACCTTCTACTAACTTTTTTCCGCCTTGAACTAACTTTACTCCGGCGGAGTTTTCCCCACAAAGTTGTCTCCGGTCAAAATATCTCCGGCGAATTTCTTCACTGTAGGCGATATTTTCATCGCCAGTCGCCATGTTTTCTTCGATTAAATAATACCCAAAACAGGATTCTTAGCCTACGATGCTAGTAAGGGGGAGCGTAGCGATTAAAAATTTCGAATAAAGCTAAATTGAACACATTTAACGTTATTTGGAAGTTAATTTTGATGTTTCAATTTCATTGTTTCAGTTTCAAAATTTCTAGGGTCTAAACAATGTTGAGGGAAATACGGTTGGATTATCTGATGGGGCGGGGGGCGACTTGAGTTGATTATTATTTGTATAAATTGCAGAGCTGTCTCATCTCAAAACCAAATCATGTTGTTCATATTCAGTTGTTAAAATTGGATGCCATTTTTTCGATGAAAATATTTTGGTTGAAAATTTTTAGCCACAATATGATGGCTAAAAACTTAGAACCTTCGATCCCATAGTTTCAGCCCAGAGATAGTAAGGATAGTTACACATATATTCTCTGCATTGCTTTCAATGTACCACTGCAGCATAAGATCGTATCAATATTTCGAGTATAATAGCTAGTCCAAGAATATAATACTGATCCGAAGTAAGTCCTTGTTTGTATAAAAACCAGACACAGCAACAAGAACGGATACCCTGGAGGA